>JAKTPZ010000256.1:0-45312 GCA_030579215.1 Maudiozyma pseudohumilis
AAAAGAAACGACATGCAGGAGAACGAAGCATACCAACTCTACGAAAACATGTGCCTTTATCGGGGTAGAAACGTAATATTAGTCTGGTTTATCGTATATTAGACCATATATATGCTTTCTAGGGCATTTCTTTATATACAAATATGTGTAAAAAAAAAACAGCCAATGTTTTGATCAACAAAAACAGATGAGGTGGTAAATGGCTGATTATTCTGAGTGAACAGCGTTTACACTGCCAATTTATCTGACCAGGAAACGTCGACGTTGTTTTCGTCCAGAATTGTATGGTAGGCATCGTTGGCACCGAACAATTCACGGGTAAGCTTTTCCATGTTTGGAACCTTACCGTCGCTGAGAGAGATGTCGAGGATGCAGTTGCTGATACCTTGAAAAACTTCAGCGCACTTTGTAGCGAAGACCCACTTGGCCCCGAAATGCTGGAGAATCTCTACGATTTGCTGGATTTCGATCTTGGACTCGATCAGGTCGATAGCCCACTGACACAGACAGTAGAGGATAGTGTTACAGATGGTTAGGGTGCGGAAGAGAGTAATCCAGTTTAGCGGGAGTAGTTTCTTCTGGTACAGTGTGTACGTGTGTTTCCACGCCTTGAGGCAGAAATCGCCCAAGATTGACAGTGATTCGATCGGTGGTTTTGGAATCAGTGTCGATGGTCTGTACAGCAATATCTGCAACTGGGCATAGCGCATCGCCAGCCATATATTCGACGAGTGGAACGATATCACGTTGAGTGATTCGTCCTTGTGTTCCTCGTTCTGCTTCTCCATCTTCTTGCGCTCGTAGTCGTATATCTCATCCAGCTGCTGGCGGATTCCAGAGATGATATCCTGTTTCTGCTCGATGGTGAGGTTCATCTTTCCGCAGCGCACGGAGTGTACCTTCTGGTAGATGAGCCCGCTCATCCGGCGCAGACTGATCATTGTGTTGGTTACATCAATTTCCTCCTGCTCCCCTTCGTATAGCGGGTGGGGCAGCGGCACTGTAATATCCTCGTCGTCGATTGCGGATATGCGCCCGAGGACTGTGGCCACGAGTCTCTCGAAACAGTACGCACTCCAGAATACTCTGTAGCGTGCTTCGATATCTGTGGCGCTCATGCTTTGCTTCTTCTTTGAGGGCAGGTCTCTGTTGAGGCCCATGCCGATTGTGAGCCGCATGATTATCCCTGAGATTGTCCAGGAGGACCATCCCTTGGGCTCGAAGAAGGAGTATATACCGAGGAGCAAGTGGCACTCGATGGTGTCCATATTCTGCAGGCAGGTCACTGCTTTGAATTTTGTCATTGCGAAGTAAGCGAGGTGCTCGCTCAGTTCCTCCTCGTCGTTGAGCAGCATTCCGGCACGGCGCAGCGTAGTGCACCCGATGGCGAGGATCATGTACAGCTTGAACACGTACAGGTCGTCGAAGTCCTCGCACAGTGTGTGGTAGTTGTACTCCTTGATCTTGCACAGGTGTTTCAAAAAGGCGATCTTGTTGACCATTGGGAACAAGCGGTGGTTGTGGCGGAAGTAGGCGGCGATAAACCTGTCCATGAGGTTGCGGTCCAGCGTCTTGTATGTTCCGTTGGCATTAAGGTCGCGGGGTTTGCGGCCTCCCTGGAATACAGAATTGATAGTCTCGATCTCGAAGAATGGGGCCTGAATAGGCGTGGCGCCGGCTGCACCCACCCCTGGTGTGTCTGGACGTGGGACCTCCGGCACAGGAGGCACTGCAGATCCCGCAGATCCCGCAGGTACACCTGGGACACCTGGGACACCTGGGACCGTAGGGACCGTAGGAACCGTGGGTAAAGTATGTACACCCTGTGTAAAAACACCGGGTGTGCTTGCATTGGGGCCGATGTCTTCAGACCCAATTGCAGCGGTTCCTTGGCCTGCCTCATTGAGCAAACTGGAGATCAGCGAACTGTTGCTGCGTGGCTGGAAAAACTTCCCAGGCGAATCCACAGCATTGTTTGCTCCTTTCATCTGCATGTCGCCCAGAACACCTGGAGACATTCCCTGGGCCACGGATACCGCGGGGACACCCGGGACACCCGGGACCCCTGTAACTCCCGGTGTCAACGGCATCCCTAGGGGCGTCATGTACTGTGTCACAGGCATTGCCGGGGACTGTGTGTCCCTGGAATCCATGTTAGAGGGCGAAGTATCGCTAGTGCGACCGCTCAGCTGGTTCATGGACCCCTGAGCGAGTGCCGATATCAGCGACGAGACGGTGTCGCCTTGCTGCGCCGGCGAGATCGATGCGCTTACACTGGAGTAGTCGCGGGACTGGGATTCCGAGGAACTGGCGGACTTGTGCCTCTTTGTCTGCACGAACTCCCCCCTCTCAATGGCCTCACGCAGCTCCTTCTTGGTGCGTCTTGCGGCTTTGCCGGGATACACACACTGCTTTCCAGACCTCACGCAGTGCGAGCAGTTTGGGTGCTGTCGGGAGCACTTCTTCTTCAGCCGGCGACAGCGGGAGCACGAGTACGGCTCGAGGTGCGCTTCTTCGTCCTCAGAGAGCATAGTGTCAGCGATGTAGCGAGGCTGCGACGTATAAGCAATATGGGCAGTAGTACCAATACCAATATGAATACCAATACCAATATGAATCGCAGTACCAGTATGAATCGCAGTACCAGTATGAATCGCAGTACCTATATGAATCGCAGTACCAAAACTTAGTAAGCTGGTCGTAGAGCACAGATAAGCAAGCGGCTGATGTTTCCAAAGGATTAACGCTGCCTGGTGGTTTCAACGTGCAAGAAACAGACACTCTCCCTTAAGGGAAGCGGTCCCGAACTTGAGCAAACTCGCCGTGCCCCTCTTGCCTGGACAATAGGGAGAGCGTAATCGGAACGTGTGGAGGGGCAGCACCCGCGGACGTCAACAATGGGCTGGAGGTCCTGCAGTTTGGGGGTCCCCTGGGGGCCTGTGAAGCCTGTGAGGCCTGTAGAGAGCAGCTCGCAGTTGTTTGTTGTGGGCTGTTCGCCGTTTGTTGGCCCGCGTGGCGTCCCGCGGTGTTAAGATCGGCATCGGCGGTGCTATATTTGGTCACGTGGGTGTTGTACTTGGTCACGTGGGCGTGCTCGTGGGCGTGCCCGTGGGTGTGTTTGCTCGTATCTAAGGGCCCTGGTGGGTGTGGGCGTTGTTAGGGTGTCATGAGTGGTGTGTGGTGGCCTGTGGCTGTGTGGTCTGTGTGATGGCTGTGGCCTGGACGGTTGTGGTGTCTGGGTGTTTGCCGTCTGCACCGCTGTGTATTGTTCTTGGCATATGTTTATCGTGTATCCTGTGTTTGTCCTATCCGTTTGGGGGTTTATCCTATGCCTCCGTCGCATTGTTATATGCCTCTCTTGCCTTATCCGTGCCGGCCCTGTGCGTCTGCGTATTGCTCCCAGCACGTATGTGTCACTATGACGTATGCAAAAACCTCGCAGCATTTGCTATACATCGTTAAATGTGTCATAAAATGTGTCATATAGATCGTATATCCTCATATATTGTATGTCTTGTTTCGTGTATATCGTATATTGTATGTCTTGTTTCGTGTATATCGTACATTGTATATCGTATATTGTATATCGTGCATACTGTATATCGTATATTGTATATCGTGTATTGTATATCGTATATTGTATATTGCGTGCGTATGTCAGCTCGCCGTCTATGGGTAGGCTGCCTCGGTGCCCTTCTCAGGTACCCCGTTAGGGAACTGGATCAGCTCGTACTGCTTGCCCGCAGCGCGCGCCTCCTGGGCGTACTTGTTCAGCTGCACGTTACGCTCGTACTTGCCAGCTGCGACCTGGGCGCGCTCGGCAGCCAGCTCGTCGTCCCAGCGGACAGGCTGGAATGGGTCCTTGGATCCGGCGCGCTCTTGCTCGGCATCTAGGATAGACTGCAGCTCGCGGTAGTAGCCTAGCTCGCTGTCGGGTGGGAGAGTGTGGCCGGTAGGTAGGTGGTCGTACTTGGAGTCACTCTCGGCTGGGACAGCAATCTTGCCGGTGAAAGCCTTGACCATTAGGGCAGCCTGCAGCTCGGCAAGTGGCAGAGGGACAACTAGCTGCGGCAGCAGCGAGAAGGCGAGGGATGGGGCCTTGGTGTAGATGATCTGCTCCCATAGGTGCTGGACGCGCGAACCACTGGTCTCAGACATGATGACCTCCTCGTTAGGATCGTCCTCGTGGCCGTTGTCGTTGGTGTGGCCGTCGCCACAACAGGAGCTGTCCTCATACTCAAACTCGGCACCCAACTTGTGCTCGTGCTCGTGCTCATGCTCGTGCTCATGCTCATGCTCATGCTCGTGTCCGTGCTCATGCTTGTGCTCATGACCATGACCATGAGAATGGGCATGCTTGTGACCCTCCATGTCCTTCTTGGCCTGCTCACGCTCCTTTTGCTGCTCCTCAGACACGGTCTCTGGCAGCAGATCGTTTCTCAGCTTCACATCTAGCAGCTGCAGATCGTACTTGTATCCAGTGGCATAAACCAGCTTGTCCACATCACGTATGACAGTGCCGTCCACTAGGGTCACAGTGCGCTTCTCGTAATCAGTGGCTCCAATACGGTCGACAACCTCGATGGTAGGGTCAGCGTCGTAGTAACGCTTCTCTTTCTTGGCCTCAGCGCTCGAAACACTCTGGTAGACACGGGAAGCAACAGACGCACACTGGTTGACAATGTCCTGGCCAGAACTACCGTCACCAACAACGACAATACGCTTGCCCTTGGCGAACTCACAATCAAAGAAGTTACGGGAGTGGAATGCATCGCCAGCAGCAAACCAGGCGTCCAGACCGGCAACACCCTCAGGGATACGTGGGGTCGAGAAGTGGCCGGTTGCAACAATGACATTGTCGTAGATATAGTTGGAGCCGGCATCCTCGTGTCCGTGGTCAATCACCTTCACAATCCAGTTCTCACCCCAGGAGTTGTAGCTGACATTGACAACCTCGGTGGAGAGGTGCACCTTGACACGCTCGTCGTCGCGAATAAACTGGTTGTAGTAGCGCTTCAGGTAAACCCAGACCTCGTGACGGCGTGGGTAGCGGTACCAGTGTGGCTCGAAAGGCACGTCCTTGAACTGCATGACGTGCTTGGGCAAATTGGTCTCCAGGTGGTCGTACATCACACGCTCTGGACGGTCATCGCCGTGAGGGAAATACCAAAGCCCACCGACGTTGACGTCGTTGGTGAACAGATCGATCTCGAACTCATCGCCCGCGTTCGCGAGGAACACACGGGCAGCAGCAAGGCCACCGGGGCCACCGCCAATAATAGCTAGCTTCTTCTTCTTGTCAGTCATAGTTGTATGTAAGTGTAGTGAATGGTATACTTGGTCAAAGGAGAGAAGAACGTGTCAGAAAAGAGTCCAGAACACAACCAAAATCAAAAATCAATTGAAACTGGGTCCATTAATATATAGCGCAGGCAGAATCCTGCTGACATAATTGTCTTTGCCTCCGGTCTCGTTTTTTCCAGGCTGCGTCCCGGTGTGGTGCGGTGACGCTGAAAAGACAGACGGGCCACAGTTAAACTGTGGGATTGCCTCGCTGGTAATCGATAAGGCAACTGGGACAAATTGATGATTAAGGGAAACAGCTGGGACATTTTGACGATTAGAGGAAGCGGCGGGGCAATTGGACAATTGAAGGAAGCGGCGGGGCAATTGGACAATTGAAGGAAGCGGCGAGACAATTGGACGATTAGACAATTGAGACAATTCCATGAGATCAGGGGCTTGAAGGAAACAGTCGGATAGGAGAATCAAGAGACACATTGTCTAGAAATATTGTAGAGGTGTGTTTACTTGCGACATTTTAGGAACACGTCTTGCCTATGGGCCTCAATGGCATACTCTAATGACACGCCAAGGAACGCTGTTCACCCTGTAGTGATGCTACGGCGTCTCCCCATCTGTAGTACCCAGCGGTCGCTCCTGCGACAACCGACAGCATCAGCCAACCGTTGTAAGTCATAAACACCAGCATCAGCAGGAACGAAAACCCGACCTGGGCACCGTACCCTATGGCCCTGCGGACCTTCTCGCGGCTTGGCATGCGACCAGGGGAGGCCTGGCCGTCGCTGGCGCGTAACGCCAGTCTGTACTTGACCCACTCGTAGTGCATAGCCAGGGCCATTACGGCGCCGCAACTCAGTACCATTTGCAAACCAGAGTGGATGTGCCACCACTCAAAGATGATGCACAGGTCCTGGAAGGACCAGGTAAACGACATGTTCATGCTGCATTGGCCGCTGGGCATATCGCCGTGGTTCATGCCGTTGTGGTTCATATCGCCGTGGTTCATTGTTAATTGAGGTATATACTGTGTTATATTAAAGCTGCTGTCCCTCTTCGCTCTTGTAGGTGTGTTCTTGTTGAAGAAGGAATGTGGGTGGCAAATTAAATTCCCCACTTTACCCTTATATATTCTTGATTTATACGAGGCGACGCGCGACGGACTGAAATCCCCGCACCACTAAACAAACCATTTTAACAGTAATAATAATAATATTATTATTACAAGTGTCAACTCTTTTTAATAATAGACAGATTTGTATCAATTTATTAAAACCTATACATTTAGAATTATAGAATAATCATAAAGAGGCATTATATATTTTTGGTAAGAAGCGTAAGAAATGTGAAGATTGTTATACTAACAAATCACATTTATAGCTTGAAACCGTGGTGGAACTTCTCACCGGCGAAGGTGCACTTGCCAGCTAGCTCCTCCTCGATTCTTAGAATCTGGTTTAGCTTAGCTAGACGCTCAGATCTGGCTGGAGCACCAGTCTTGATCTGACCGGTTCTTAGACCAACAACAAGGTCGGCGATGAAGACATCCTCGGTCTCACCGGATCTGTGGGAAACCATCACACCCCAGTCAGCGGCGTAAGAGTCCTGGGCAGCCTGGATGGACTCGGATAGAGTACCGATCTGGTTGACCTTTAGTAGAAGAGCGTCAGCGGCCTTCTTCTCGATGGCAGTGGCGATTCTCTTTGGGTTGGTGACAGTTAGGTCATCAGCGACGATCTGGATACCAGCGGTGGCGTTGAAGTGAGTCCAGGCCTCCCAGTCATCCTCGGCGAATGGGTCCTCAATGGAGACGATTGGGTACTTCTTCATTAGAGAGTGGTATAGGTCAGCTAGCTGAACACCGGTCAACCACTTGGACTTGTCAGACTCTGGGTTCTTGAAGTCCAGGTCGTATAGACCGTCCTTGAAGAACTCGGAAGAGGCACAGTCCAGACCGATCTGGACCTTACCGTCGTGGCCGGCAGCCTTGATGGCGTCGACAATCAGGTCAAGGGCCTCCTCGGCGGTCTGGATGTTTGGAGCAACACCACCCTCGTCACCGACGTTACCGGCAGAGGCACCGTATCTCTTCTTGGTTAGAGACTTTAGGTTGTGGTAGACCTCAGAACCGATTCTTAGAGCCTCGGCGAAGGTCTTGGCACCAGTTGGAGCAATCATGAACTCCTGTAGGGCTAGAGCACCACCAGCGTGAGAACCACCGTTTAGAACGTTTAGGAATGGAACTGGTAGAACGTAAGAGTCAGTACCCTGGGCAGATAGCTCAGCAAGGTGCTGGTATAGAGGAACGTTCTTCTCAGCAGCGGCAGCTCTGGAGACGGCTAGAGAAACACCTAGAATGGCGTTGGCACCTAGCTTGGACTTGTTTGGAGTACCGTCTAGAGCAATCAGGAAGTCATCGAAAGCCTTCTGGTTCTTGACATCAAGGTTAGCCTTGACGACAGCTGGGGCAATGACGTTGTTAACGTTGTTAACAGCGTTCATGACACCCTTACCTAGCCACTTGGACTTGTCCTCATCTCTCATCTCAAGAGCCTCGTGGATACCGGTGGAAGCACCAGATGGGACGATGGCTCTGAATAGACCCTTCTCGGTGGTTAGCTCAACCTCGACGGTTGGGTTACCACGGGAGTCGTAGACAGATCTAGCGTAAACTTTGGAAATAGCCATTATGATTGATAGACAATAGTTGAATTGCTTGGTCTATTAGGAAAACAACAAAGGAAAAAAAAAGTAATAGAAGTAAATAAGAGAGACAGAATGAAGCAAAACCTCAGCAAGAAAGAAACCTCGAACCGTTCCTTATATATAACACAGGAAACCAGAATTATAAATAAAAACAAAAATTAAATAAAAAAAGAGGCGGCCGTAATCCCAATTGCAGCAGAACCAACGTGCCCAGCAGCCACTGTGCAGCCTGCAGACAGACACACCGGGCATATTAGGGTTGCACAAGACGCCAGAGCAAAGGTCGCCGCCGCCAACCACATGAAAAGTGTGATGCACAACAAGACGGACAGAGCAATATCCAAGCGGGAGGATCACAAGAGCCCACATGCACTAGCATAATGTTCTTCCACATGTTGATGGAATGAGAGAGAAAAAGAAAAAAACCCTACGAGAGCCACTATTGCAATTTGATGCTGGCCACAAAAAAAAATCCCAATCGCAGAACAATTGCAACACAACCGGGCTTCCCTATACGGAACTCTGTCTCTAATGCAAGTGCGCTGTTTTGTCTCTTGCTAATCTCTGGAGGCTCTTTGTTCTCGCTCGCTAATCACCCGTCGGTTGGGCATCCAAGAGAACAACAGAGGACTAGAGTGTCCAGGCGGGGCCCACGAAGGGGTTCTTGTCTCTGTTGTGTGGTCTCTGGTCTCTGGTCTCTGTTGTGCGGTAACTGGTCGCTGGTCGCTGGTCTCATGGTTGCTGGTCTCTTGTCGCTGTCTCCAGCACTGCTCCTAGCGGGATCACTGAGGGACCCGCCGGTTGCTGGCGGTGAAGACAGCCCCAGCCATCGCTGCAGTTGAGACGTGGCCGACGCCCGGATTCCTCTCTTTGCGGCCAGAAGGGCGCAGCCCAAATAGTGGATGCCGGTCGGGGCGTCCTGAAATCCGCACACCGGGACACGAATTCCAATTTGTGCGTGGTGCACGGATGTGGATGCTGCACGTGATATCGATTTATTTAGTTATTTATCCCCCTACAGGTTCAAGCTATACACTTGCACACATGCCCTAGGCAAGTTCGTGCATGCAACTCCGCAAATATGTATATTGCGCACGTTCACATGGCGCTGGCGGGGCCCAGGAGCTGCAGTAGTTGGGCTGCGGTTTGGCTGGAACCAGCGGTTGTGCTTGTGTTGTTGGTTGCGGATGTATTAGTGCCCGAGGCAGAGGCGGAGGGCGGCGAGCCGGACTGGTGCTGGAGGGATTCCCGGAATACCTGTAGGTGCTCGCTGAACCGCAGCTGCACTGTTGACAGGAACCGCTGCAACTCTGCTCCTGTCCGGAGTGCCATGTCCTCGTCGTACTCCGCGATGTCTGTAGCGCCTGTCAGCCTTCCTGATGATGATGATGATGATGATGGGATGTAACGTTCAAAGAGTGTGTAGTTGAGATGGCAAAGTTTCGGTCTCATCGCTGCAACGTACCGGCAGAAGATGTGGATGATGTCGAGCATTTGTAGCTGTAGTTCCATGATTGCGCCGCTTGTGGTACTGCTGCCCATGATGCTGCTGAGGCGGATCTCCAGCTGCTGCTGCAGCGAGATTACACTGCTGTGTTGGGTCTGTGGGGACGCAAGAGGGTCCAGTTGGGAACCGATTAGGAACTCAGTGGTGAATTGCAGTAAACATTTCAGCCAGTGGTTCATATCAGCGTGCACAAGTCGGGTGCGTTTGATTACGCCGGCATGGATACTGGGGGAGTAGCCGGTGTACCGCCATATCTTGTTCTTGGATATCTCCAGCCAGAGTTCGTCCAGCAGTGATGAGTGGTACTGCAGGATATGCAGGTAGCGCGAGGCGTTTTGCAATTGAGACACGGTGATACGGTTCACAATCACGTTTAAGGGGTATGGTACGGAGACATCGAACGATAAGTAGTGGATGTTGCTGGGGGAGTCCTGTGTCTTGGTGATGGGTCCTGCATTTGGAGACATATCTCTGTCAATGTCCTGAAGTAGTGCGGTGGTGAACGATCCAAGGTCCCGCGGTGGTTCTTGCTCATTTGCGTGTTGTGCTGTGCTTTCCCCAAACAATTGGTTGAAGTTGGTTTCGAACGCCTTGTACCGCTCCACCTCTTGCTGAATACTTGCTCGGAATGAAACAGTGTCGTATCCCACTGTCATCAGTTGGAGTACAAGATCCTGCTCCCCTTGGTCCCTCCGACTGACTTGCTGCTCGTGCGTCAAATACTGTCTCAGCTTACTCTCGCCTGGGCCTGCATTTGTTTTATGTTTACGAGATAGTTCGCTGAAGTGACGCTGCAACATACTGCTGAAGAGCTGGCCATTGAACGAGCCAAAAAAGTTGCGCTGCAGGGATATCAGTACTTCTTGTAGCTGGTAGTTGTGGTATAGCAGGCCCAGAGCAAGTTCATTGGCACGATTGTACCATTTATCCACGTATAGTTCGAAGGCAGGACCCTCAAGTATGTCCATTAACGAGACAGGAGAGTCCTGGGCGTTATCCTGTTGCCGTGTCTGCGGCAGCGGTATCTGAGCCAACTGTAGACTTGTGCGCACTAAATTCAGTAACTTCCCGGTCATAATAACCTTGAACAGGAGCTCGCGATTACGGCCACCTACGAACCGTGAACACAATCCGTCTTTTCGTACACAATACTGTGTCAACCACAGCCGTTCGTATTCTATAGGGTCATTAACTACCCCCTTAAAATGTTTCATTGTGTCGTTGATCATAAACTCATCATGTGGATCCATTAATGTACCTTGAGTGAGCCATCCGTGCAGTACCTCGCAGTATCGAGTGCTGATGGCAGCTAGAATTCGGCGCAGGAACTTGCTAGCATGGGGGTCACCCATATTCTCGCCGAGTATCCCAGAGACAACATTAAGGATTACACCTCCTTTAGCTTCGGTAAAATAATCTCCATCGATAAAGACTGCGTACTTGTCGTCATCTATTTCATCCTCGCCAGCCCCGTTATTGAGGCCAGAATCCATGTTGTTGTCGTCCCCATTTCCAGCGTCCTTTCTCAACTCGTCAAGTAAATTGGATAATTTAATCTTATCGGGATCAATGTTGTGTCTCATTTCCATCTCTTGCTCAATCTTTTGGTATATTCTGTACAGCAAGTGCATTTCTAACGTGATATGGCTGTTTCTTACCAATTGTCTAAACTCACGCAAAGAAAATTTAGGATCCTGCATGTATCGGGTCTCCAACTCATTCACGATGAATCGTCTGTAGGCATCATTCAAAAATGTTCGTATTTCAAACGCAAGACGCTGTAGAACAACACCGTACTTTGCCCCCGACCACTTTTCGCTCGCCTTCTGCAGCATCACGTAGTGCTTCCCTAGATTAACAACACTGCTGCAAAAAGATTTAAGAGAGGGATCCATCTTCCTTACTAAACGAAATTGCGGAACTTGCTCCCCTTCAGGGTCATAATCTTTGTTGAAACGGATGTAGATGCCACCCAGCCCTTGCATTACCGATATCAGGTCCTGGATGATTAGGGCCTCTTGAGCCCGCAAATTGGGCAGTTGGTCAATTGGAATACTTTTAAGTTTAGGTACAATATGTGAGAGTGGTTCGTAGTTCACTATTCGTGAGAGCATTCCGGTGTCTTCATTTTTGTACGCCTTAAGGACTACCATGTCGTCAACGGGGCGAATATCCATTATTGAATTATGATAAGTATGGAATATTTAAAATGCGTGTCGCTAAGGGGTTATGTTGCAACAAAAAAGTTATTGATGTCTAGCCTGTATGAATGTGAAATGGATATGCGTTCTAAGACTTTTGACAGTGTATTTGGTGGTCTCCCTTCTGTTTACAGTTTGTTTTGTTTTGTTTTCGTTAAAGGTCATCGGGGGTCTGTGATTTTTTGGCGGCGCGCCGCACTTTCGTGTTTTTGGCACATCGTTCAGAGTGATGAGTAATAAGAACAAAGATAATTCTTGAATAATAGATAGAGTAAGAAGGTTAAACTCAATGTATTCTTCAATATGGTGAATTCAATGTGTAGTTAGTTTATGATTGTGTTTTTTGTTTTTTTAATGCCGCGTTTCTCCATAATTTAATGTGATTAATTGGTTCCAATTTATTATCACTTTTGTTTTATTGTTTACTAAGAGAAATGTATATGTACCAACCTCAAATAGAATTAGAGCCAAAAATATTAGAGAAGTATATATTTACATATATTTATTAAATAATCTCAGGACAATCCGCCCTCCTCATCACTGTCGTTGATTGCCCAACTCTCCAAATCCTTCTCCATGTTATCAATCTCTCTTTTTACCCCAGCCAAACCACTCAACTCCTCAATATAAGTTGGATCGTTGAGTGATCTTTTGACAAACTCCCAACCCGATCTTGAACATTCCTCCAATACAGCACCACTGCATGCTGAACAATGTTTGTAAGCTGGAGTTTCTAATTTAACCGAGGAGAATGTGTGTAAGAATCCTCTAATCTGGTGTGGTGTAACCCCCAATACGGTCTCTTGATTTGGTGATACGTCTGCGAGATTTTCACTCTGTAACAAACTAACGAGGAGTTCAACAGCCTGCGAAGCTGCTAGCATTGCTACCCCAGGTCTCGTCACAGTACACATCTGATCTAGGGTCTTATCCTTCAAACTATCTGTTGGAACTACAACATCCTGACAGAAATAACAGCCTAATCTCTCCTTTGCTTTCCCATAGTAGTTACCATGTCTCATTACAAGGTAACTGTCGAACCCCAATGCCGCGTTGACTACAATCTTGTTATGTAGATTTCCTAAAACAGTAGGTAACCACCTAGTTTCACGGGAGTCCATAAGCAAAAATATAGCATCATGAGTTTTAATCAGAGCTTCAAGTTTCTCATAATCTAGCCGTTCCTTCTCCTCGTCTACAATCGGATGTCCTATCATCGGTATACTGAGTTCCACCCCATTTGAGTTAATTAATGGGAAAACTCTTTTAAGTGCCAGTGCAGCAGTCTCTGCCTTTGGTTTTCCGCAATCGGTAAACTCAAATAGTGGCTGCCGTACTGGGTTTGAATACGATACCGTGCCATTATCCACTAGGGTAATATTCCGTACACCCCATGCCATAAGAGATCGTGAAACATAACAACCAAGTGTTCCTGATCCAAGGATAAGTACCTTGGTATTCTTGATGATATCCAAGTTGATTTCAGGTGCAACTCTCCATTTCATTAGTTTCAAATTTAAATCCACGGATTGTTCAGCAATTTTTAAAGGGTCTATCAACGAACTGAGGTCCATCAGTCTTGGCGACAGTTTCCCCTCCATATCTCTTTCCCACCCGCCAACTTTTAATTGAACAGCAGATGTTTCTGTGCCAGCTTTTGTGTGCAATCTAAATTCCTGTCCAAATATATTTTTGCTTCCTCTGTAAAAATGAACCTGAATACTTTCTCTGGTGGGATTATCCAGATTAAAAATGGTTAGGAAGTTTTTGGTTATAGTTCCTGGAACAGCATCTATATTGCTCAAATCTCTGACACATAGAGCCACACAATCCCTTGACATATCCTTTGAGTACGAAAGGACAGAACCATTTTCCATTAGGACACCCACCCATTGGGATGTATTTTCTTCAAACCAATCTTGTATGTTTTTCTCATATGTAGTTGACACATCCTCTTTCAATAGACTTATCTCTAAATTCGAAGGAGCGAAGGATGGGACACAGAGCCAGTAAAAATACTTGTATCTCTTTAGATCTGCGAAACTGATAATAACAAATTCAACGCATTTATTAATATCCACCTTACCTGCTTCATATAGTTGCATACCCTGCTCGTTGATGAATTTCTTTTTGTCTAAAACCTTGAAATCGTCCAATACATTGAAGTTGAATATTCGGCCATTCATCGAAACAGCTGTTCCATTATCAGCGGCGACATTCTCCTTATCAAAACATTGCTTGTTCAGGAACAAATGGGAGCATTGACTTCCTCTCGGTGTTGCCACAGGGTCGACCTTCGCATGCAGGGGAATACCATCTGAGTTAAGTTGGGCAATGTTGAGCTTTATGTCGGAGAACTCTTGGAAAAACGTCGTATCAATAAAAGACTGGAGCGGAATGGAGTACTTGGGTTTGACTACACTCATTTTATAAAGGTAGTAAGAGTTGCAATTTGTGTGTTTCCTTTCGCATATGGCAGTCTGCTCCAAAATGCAATCTCGCTATGGGTGGCGATGCGGGTTGTTAAAATTGAAGGAACGACCCTTATCTTTATTATACGCCGTGCGAAAACGACTGCGACTATCCAATGGGATACAAAAAAAAAAACTTTTATATAATATACAATATACATGAATTTTAAATGATTAAAAACTCAACACTAAACCAATCCTGTGAACATCAGAATGAAAATTTCTATTCTTCCATCGGCGTGTCCTCTAGGGTCATGTCGTCCAGTTCGTCCAATAGTTCATCGATGTTAATCTCTGGAGAATTGTCCTCCTCAACTGGCTCACCTGGTGCTGGTAGAGCGGCTGGATTGGCGTTTTTGTACATGTTAATGTTTTGTCTGAGCTCCTCATCCTCTTCCAGCTCCTGTAGGAATAACTCGTAATCCTTCTCGGCACGCTCCATATCCTGTTTCTGGGACTTGGCACCGTAGTCCTGGGAAGCGTCGATGTCCTTGTGCTCTCTAGCCATTCTCTTAAGCTTCCAGTTTCTGTTCTTCTTGGTTCTTCTCTGGTAGTGCTTCTTAACTAGAATGACATCTGGAATGTAATCACTCTGCAGACTGTCAAACATTGGAGAATTGTAGTTGGAGTTACCTATGAAGTAACCCATGACAGCATCACCAGCGTGTAATAGAGCACCCAGGTGGGTCTTGATGTAGTAAACCTGGTCATTGATACCCAGATCGGTTGATCTAGCAACGGTGACGTCAGCTAGGACCTTGTTACCTCGACTGTAACCGGTAGATTCGACATCCAGAACAATAAACTCCACCAACTGGGAAACATCGGCCAATGATGGGAACTCATTTCTCCAGAAGACACTGCCGGTAATATCAGCAGTCTGCAAGGTGCATGGGTCCAGGAATTGCAATGTGTTTGAGACCTTGGAACATAGAGCCAGTCTGGAAATGTTACCTAAGTGGGCAGCTAACTTCTTTGGAAGAACAACAAGATCATCTTTACAGATCGGAACGATCTCGACAGAGTATGAGAACTTGTATGTAGAGGAACCTGTGTGGGTATCCTGGGAGATCAGCTCCTCGGACTTCTTGTACTTGATAGGAACAACAGACTCTAAGAAATCGATCATCTTGGCAGCATGATTCTTCTGGGCGTAGAAGAAATCAAGACCATCTCTGGATTCCGTGATGGAGATAGTGTCAACGTGGGCGTTGTGCTTCAGAATCAACTGCTCCAGGTAAAGGAATGTTCTCTTGTGTGGGACCTTCTGTCTGATCTGAACAGTGGCTCTCCAGGTATTTGTTGTGTAAGATCTGGCACAGTCTGGACACTGCATAGCAATGACGACATACTCAACCTCAAAGGTCTGCTGGATAATGGTGTTAGCCATAGCCTCACCCTGCACAGTCAGCTTAACTCTGATACGTCTGGAGTGGGGCTCAGTCCAGATAAACGAAGCATCGACTAGTCTAACCTTGGTCAAACCCTTCAGACGACGCAGACAGATCGCGAGCAGCTCTCTAGATTCTAGCTCGGCTCTGATCCACTGGGTTGGAGGTTGCAGGAATCTCTCACAGTTTCTACAGAAAGAAATGTTGGCCTCTCTTGGAATACCCTCGGTGATATCCACAGTTAGTTTGATACAGTCGTAACACATAACGAGACCGGCGGAACCGTCGATAGGAGTACCACAGTTACAACATAGAACAGTGGCACCCTGCTGCTGCTGCTGCATCATCATGTCCTGCTGATGGTAGTGGTTGTGGCCGTTTGGATCCATGGCGTCTTAAATTATGCTCTGGTGATATTCTGGGTACTATATTCCAACGAATACTAAACCTTGAAAGAGTATTCAGTTATAACACCCTTCTTAAAAATGTGAACATTATGTAACCCAGTGGCTCCAGAGTGGAAGTGATGCCCAAAATTTTTTCCTCTGCAAGCGATGCCCTATTGGAAAATTTTCACGCTCAGAACATGCCGTAGGGAAATTAAGCACACAAACGAATCAATATACTGGTTAGTAAGTTGGCAATCTATTCCAAAATCGGAGAGATAATGTATTATTATCAGTATATACAAGCGATACATATCAGGGTGTTGCCAATTACTTGGGCGTAGATTTGGCACATTGGGCCATTTTATCTATTAAAACGCCGATGTTCTCTTCATTTAAGGCACTAATCGGAATGCTGTCCCAGCCGTGATCTTGGGCAAAGGTTTGCACCTTGAGGAACTTTTGCATGGATTCTGGGTTTGTCGGATCTATATCAGCCTTGTTGCAGACTACTAATATGTTCTTGGTGCTGATCTTATCCATCCCACCCACCTCATCAATGAGAATTTGCAATGTCTTTAGTGGGTTGACGTCATCTAGCGCGAGGACGAACACCCAGCCCTTTGACCTCTCAATATGTTTCAAAAACTCGAGTCCCATTCCTCTATCAAGATGTGCTCCTTCTATAATCCCTGGAATATCTGCCACTGTAAATGTCTCCTTCCCGGCCCCGCGAATGATAGTTCCAATGGTAGGACGTAGAGTTGTAAACTCCCAACTTCCTATCCTGGGTGTTGCGTTAGAAATCTTGTTCAGAATGGTGGATTTCCCTGCATTAGGGAAACCGACTAGACCTAGATCAGCAATAGACTTTAATTCAAACATGAAAAAGCTTTCTAGATTAGTTCTTCCTATCTTAGAGAATCGAGGGTTTCTGATGACGCTTGTTAAGAAGTGCATGTTCCCTAGTCCCCCCTTGCCTCCTTCTAGTAAACAAATGGGCTTGTCCGTAACTTCATCCAGATCAATACCGTATAACGGAACTTTGTCCTTTGAAGCCTCATAGATGTCTAGACTACGATCATAGTTAGTCACATTTCTGTTGAGTTTCTTGAACCAATCCTTCGTCTCATGATACTCCTTTGTCTTGTCCTTATACAACCATCCTTCTCCTGCGGCATAATGCTCCCTGAAAAGCTGTATATATTTTGGAGTTGTATCCTCTCTGGAGCGACCGTAACAGTCTACATCCATTTGTCTTTTTGCCAATATATCCTTCAATGGAGGTTGGACACTGCCTTTCATATCTTCCTCGACAAGCCCTCTTACAATCTTTGGGTCCATGCACCATCTTACCACAGTTCCCTTCGGAACACTTATAAGTATATCCTTACCACGGCTACCATCCAGCTGTCTGGCTCCACCTGCTTGACCATCTCCAGCTACATACCGAGTCTTCAATTTTGATAAAGAGTTCATTCCTTCAACAGCCTGTACATAAACGGAACCTCCGCTACCACCATCACCACCATCGGGTGGGCCAACTCGTCTATTAGCGTCTCTTAGAAAAGAAACACACCCATTTCCACCATTTCCACTTTTGCACTGAACAATCCTTACATCTACAAAGTTACCCTGGGTGTGGTTGTGTTTATTGTATTGACGAAGATAGTTGATAGAGGTGAAGTTCCCCAGCGAGGACTGGACCTTGATATATTTCGTATCCGGCGGTGTTGACAGGATTTTGACAGGGAACCGCTCGTTCTTTGTCTGATGCTTATCGAATATCATATTTTTGGATTCAATATTAGCATCGTGGTTCATTTCAGCATTGTCGTCAAGCGTGCCCAGCCATTCTTCGTTCTCCAAAAGCGTAGGGGCGTTATCGGGAATTGCTGTGGAGGCATTGCATCGTACAAACGTTCTGGTAAGAAGTCGCAGTGGAACGACTGGTTTGAACATTTCTTACTAGTAGCCGCCTTTTGTTTGTGTTTGTTCTGCATTGGTCATGAGTATATGGTTGTTAATTAGTAGATCCTCTTTTTCCATGTAACCCTTAGGGCCCGGCTAAGGAACAAATTCATGACGGAGAGAGGAAGGAGGGCCACGAAACGAAGAAATGGGGTTCTCTGCGTTTGAATAGTAAAGTAACCTAACACATACACCCTTAATCGTTAACATCGATAAAATGTTAGATCGAATGTTAAATGCCATTATTATTCTTATTGCGCAGCCCCTATGCAAACATGCTGTGAATCAGATGAACTTAAATTTGTGTCATGAAAATATGCATAAAGATAACTATTTACGTACAAATACCGATGCCAAACTATTGAAGTCTATTAATTTGTTGAGGATGTATCTGCACCCAATTTTTCCTTTAGAGAATCAACATTCCGTAGCATCTTCTTGATTGAATGTGGACCGTCACCGAACAACATCATCTCCATCTTGTCTAGTTCGCTTCTCCAGTAATTGGCCTCTTTGTTCAACTCAACTAATTGCTTCTGTAGTAGGTACTTGTTCTCGAGGCTGTACTTTGCTCTCGATAACTTAATCTTGTTGAAGTATCCATTCAGGTTTGTGTTCAGCGTAGCAGCAGACCCTTCATCTGCTGAAATATACTCATCAATAACCTTTTGAAGATCTTTGGGCGGATTCCATTCCTCAAGGACGAATTCTGACACATCTGGATCAGATATATCGACCTGTTTTACTAGTTCCACCGAGAGTTTACTCAGGAGATTCATGTATTCGAGCGCGTCCCTGTTAATTTCCTCCATGCACGTTACAAACTGTCTCAGGTCAGGGATATTCTTGGAGCCAATAATGTACTCCCTGTTTTCTATTTCCAATCTGCTGCTGTCAGCTATCTCATTTTCTCTAGTCTTGTACTTTTCGTATAGCAGGCTGGTCGAACTGTCTATTAGTTTGTTGTAATTCACATTGAGCTCACCAAGAGCGCGCATAAGTTCGAGGTCGCTAGATGTGTCATCTGTCAATTTCTGAAGTGTTGTCAGTGTCTCATTTAGAATGTTGTAATTCGAGTTTATTTCATCATCCAATTCGCAGAGGGAATCGAAGTAGTTCTCCTTGTCGGCTGGCATTGCTAAGTGGTATTAGATTCTAACAGATATTGTGACTGTAAGTAGCTTACCCAATGTATTGATTGATTAATAAAGACCTTAGCATATACTAAGGACAGTCTATTTAAGCCTCTTCTTGGACATTTTATCGTTAGGTAGAGTAACTTCAACACCTTCCCTCTACTAGTTTGTCTATTTTTTTTTTCTCCGCGAGGCCTTAGTGCAGAAGTTGTGTGCAGTAAGGTTGACTTTGGCAATACAATATTGGTGTGAACAAAAAATAAGAGGTACACAATAACAGGAGGAAATATTATACGTTTGGGTCCAGGAAGATACACCTAACAATACAACTGGAAGGAAATCGGTTGAAAGTATGAATGGTATTGATCTCCATGAACAATTACAGGATATCAAAGACTCCTTGAGGTCATCCACAATCGAACTCTCCCAATGGAAGTTGTTGAAATCATCCAAATGGTCTATTGAGGCTCTCACAGGAATGGAAACCATACCATTGGGCGGAAAAGAAGGAGAGGGAGATGTTCCATCTGGATCAAATTCTCAAACTATATTCAATGACAAGGGAAGGGTGCGGCTGCCTAGGGCCAACGCAGGGTTCACAGAAGATGAATATGACTTGTATCTCCTGGCTTCGTCACTCTTCGACTGCAAAGAATTAGATCGATGTGCCTTTTTTCTGGCAAATGTCACAGAGCCCCGATTGAAGTTCCTTAAACTATACTGTCAATATTTATCCTGGGACAAGAAGTCCGTGGAGAGTGTGGAAAGCATCCTCGTGACTGGCAAAGCTAACAATGCAAATGATAACGATAGCACCATGGATGACAATATGAGAATGAATCAAGACCAGCAAATGGGCGGGAGTGATCTTTTCTCAGGTACGAATACAAACGGTAATGCCGGGGTCCAACGTATGGAAGATGGGCACCAGTCCAGTGTGGCATTAATCCTCAAGGAACTACGAGACTACATGAATGAGAGGCAGGATCATCTTACAGACACAAAAGAAGGTGCACTTGGATGTGCATTGTTATACTACCTGAAGGGCGTGTTACTTAACCAAAATGGCAACAAGCCCCAAGCGATGACTGCATTTCTTAATTCGTTGGCATTATACTCGTTCAATTGGACATGTTGGATTGAATTATTGGAATGCATATCGAGGTCTGATGAATCATTATTAATGTTAAAGCACCTCGATGAACAATTTGCATTGAGCCCACACAATAACCGCGGCACCCAACAATACCCCAGTCATAATATCATGGTTAAATTCTTCAAATTGGCATTATTCCAGGAGTTCAGCGGAAACGCAGAGGAGTTTATGGCAAACCTTGATAATCTTTTGTCCGTAGCCCCAAATTTTGCATACCTCAAGGCCCAAAATGCGTTAGTTTACTACAATCATATGGACTACAGAAATTCAGAAAGTATATTTGATGAGATAATAAAAGTGGATCCGTACCGCCTCGATGATCTCGACACATACTCCAATATCCTATATGTGATGCAGAAACAGGCAAAACTTGCGTATCTTGCACAATTTGTCTCACAGGTTGACAGGTTTCGACCAGAGACGTGCAGTATTATAGCGAATTATTACAGTGCCCGACAAGAACACGAGAAGTCTATTATGTACTTCCGTAGGGCGCTGATCCTGAATAAGAAGTCGACAAGTTGTTGGACATTAATGGGTCATGAATTTGTAGAGCTCAAGAATTCGCATGCGGCGGTTGAGTGCTACCGTAGGGCTGTTGATATTAACGCAAGAGATTTCAGGGCATGGTATGGCCTGGGTCAAGCATACGAGGTGCTTGATATGCATATTTACTCGCTATACTATTTCCAAAAAGCATGTGCACTGAAACCTCTAGATCGCCGTATGTGGCAGGCTATTGCATTTTGCTACTCTAAACTTAAGAACTCGGCCAGCGCAATCAAGTGTTACCAAAGGGCCTTGCAACTGTCAAATAATTCTGAACAAGAGATGTTACTATTATACAGATTGGCATGCCAATACGAGATAGCCATGGATGTTGATAAATGTGTAGCGTACATGTCCAGGTGTGTTGAGTTAGAAAACGCTAACGAGGGGCTTGTCACAGATGAGTCCGTCAGGGCTAAACTGTGGCTGGCAAAGTACGAATTTGACAAAAAGAGCTACGAGAAGGCGTATGAGTACGCAATTGGTATAACGAACGGAACATCGCAGGAAATAGAAGAGGCCCGTACAATTGCCAGAAACTGCAGAGTGCTACTTAAATAGAAGATGTATAAAAATACACAACATAATTGAAAGTTCCCTTGCCCTTATAATCTTTATAAACAGGTTCTGCGCGGTGTACGGGTGCAATTCTTGGGTAAAAAATTAATTTCAATAGTGTAAGGCAATGGCTAGCAAGATGAGATGAAAATACACAATAGACTATTAGATATTTGTTGACTTTGAATATATATTCATACTTTATATAGCGCAATTATCAAACACCAGACCTTATTCAACCTGAATCCATTACATTAGCTGTGTAAAAGTCCAATAGACACTACAAAACACACAATTCAACTGTATGTCTGACTTACCCCCTCCACCACCACCCGGGTTCATATCCGATGAGGAGGATAATTTCGCTGAAGGAGCCCCTCCTCCACCCCCTCCTGGTTTTGCAGAGAGTAGTGATGGAGATGAGAGTCTCGACAATGCTCCTACTGGCTTCAATGAATCAGCGGATTCTAATTACCCGCCACCACCCCCCGGTTTCAACGAGTCAGAGACGGAAGAAACATCAATTCCTGATATAGAAAATACATCCATTTTACCCCCTCCTCCACCTCCTCCAGGGATGGTCGATGACTACATTGAGCATAGTTCAACCAAGAAGAGAAGTTCTCCTTTAAAGAGTAGTGATGAACGAAATAAAAAGAGACGCAAAAGAGTTAGAAGGAGAAAACTAAGAAAAAGCACACAAGGTGGACTAGTGGGCTCCAATAAAGTAGAAATGCCACCAGAACATCTCCGTAAAATCATCGAGACCCACTCTGACATGACTTCCAAACGGTTTGATCACGACAAGAGAGCCTTTTTAGGTGCCCTTAAATACCTCCCACATGCTGCTTTAAAACTTTTGGAGAATATGCCCCAACCTTGGGAACAAGTGAAGGAAGTAAAAGTTCTATACCATATTTCAGGTGCAATCACGTTTGTAAACGAAAGCCCAAGAGTTATCGAACCTGTATATACGTCTCAATGGTCTGCGATGTGGATTGCTATGCGGAGAGAAAAACGTGCCAGACAACACTTCAAAAGAATGCGCTTTCCAGCTTTTGATGACGATGAACCACCATTGTCATATTTCGAACATATACAATCAACCGAACCGCCAGAGGCAGTCATATTGGATCTGGATGACATTGAGGACAAATCCGTCAAGGAGTGGCTATTCGACGCTCGTCCACTGTCCGATGATGAGACACGAGTAAATGGTACATCGTATAAAAAATGGAACCTGGAATTTTCCACAATGTCGAATTTATATCGTCTTTCAACTCCACTGAGGGATTCAGTCACTGATAAGAATTATTACTATCTGTTTGACAAGAAGGCATTTTTAACTTCAAAAGCATTGAATACGTCGATCCCAGGAGGACCGAAATTCGAACCATTGTACCCTAAGGAGGAAGAAGAAGACTTTAACGAATTCAACTCTATTGACCGTATTATATTCAGAATACCAATCAGAAGCGAGTACAGGATTGCTTTCCCACATTTGTACAACTCTAGGCCACGATCCGTTAATCTAACATGGTACAACGATCCTCTTTCATGTTCGATTAACAATGACGATGATTATGATATTCCAGCATATTACTTCGATCCATCGTTAAACCCAATCACATTTTCAGACACTAAACCAAGAAGTAACACGTTGCAGGATTCTGACGAGGAGCTCATCCTATCCGAGTCATTTTCACCTATGATGGAGGATGTTGCACTGTCAAACCCTGGAACAAAGGAGGCTATATCATTATACAACGCACCTTTCCCCTTTAATAGACGTTCGGGGAAAATGGTAAGGGCTCAGGATGTCGCCTTGGTCAAGAAGTGGTATCTACAACATCCTGACGAAGAATACCCAATCAAAGTTCGTGTTTCGTACCAGAAGTTATTGAAGAACCATGTGTTCAATGAGCTCAAAAAGGGTCGTCAGTCCAATAGACAAAATAGTAGCCTCTTAAAGAGCCTGAAAAATACCAAATACTTTC
The DNA here is from genome assembly GCA_030579215.1 of Maudiozyma pseudohumilis. Taxonomy (NCBI): domain Eukaryota; kingdom Fungi; phylum Ascomycota; class Saccharomycetes; order Saccharomycetales; family Saccharomycetaceae; genus Maudiozyma; species Maudiozyma pseudohumilis. Next base: position 23,331 of record JAKTPZ010000256.1, read on the forward strand.
AGCAGACCACGATTGACTGGGTAGAGGCCGGCCTGCAATTATGCAAGCAAGGTCACAACATGCTCAACCTTATGATTCATCGCAGAGGTCTGACTTATTTGCACCTGGACTACAATTTCAATTTGAAACCAACCAAGACTCTCACTACCAAGGAGAGGAAGAAATCCAGATTTGGTCACGCATTCCATCTGATGAGAGAAATCTTGAAAGTTCTGAAACTGATTGTCGACGCACATGTTCAGTTTCGACTGGGTAATGTCGACGCCTTCCAACTAGCTGATGGTATTTACTATATTCTCAACCACTTAGGTCAACTTACCGGTATTTACCGTTATAAGTACAAAGTCATGCATCAAATTAGAGCGTGTAAGGACCTGAAACACGTAATTTACTATCGCTTTAACAAAATTATTGGAAAGGGACCTGGTTGTGGTTTCTGGCAACCCGCTTGGAGAGTTTGGATATTCTTCCTGAGGGGGACAATTCCTTTGCTAGAGAGATGGCTGGGTAATTTACTTTCCCGTCAATTCGAGGGGCGTAATAATGAGGTAGTTAAATCAACCACCAAACAAAGATCTGATGCATATTACGACCTCGAACTGAGATCATCTGTGATGAATGATATATTAGATCTAATCCCAGAGGGTATTAGACAGAGCAAGGCGAGGGTTATCCTCCAGCATCTTAGTGAGGCCTGGAGGTGCTGGAAAGCCAATATTCCATGGGAAGTTCCAGGAATGCCAGAACCTATTAAAAATATCATAGAACGATACATCAAGGCGAAGGCAGATGGATGGGTATCGTCGGCACATTACAACCGAGAGAGAATTAGACGCGGTGTCAGGGTCGAGAAGACTATTGTCAAGAAGAATCTCGGAAGATTAACGCGTTTGTGGATTAAGAATGAACAAGACAGGCAGAATCAAATGGAGAAGAACGGACCTGAAATATCTCCAGACGAGGCAACGTCAGTTTTCTCGACAATGGTGGATTGGTTAGAAGCCAGAAGCTTTTCATCTGTCCCATTCCCACCCCTAACCTACAAAAACGACACCAAGATACTAGTCCTCGCATTGGAGAATTTGAAAGAAAATATTGGAACAAAAACCCGTCTAAACTCACAGGAAAGAGAAGAGTTGGCTCTTATCGAAGAGGCGTACGATAATCCACATGAGACACTGAACAGAATCAAAAAGTATATTTTGACCCAAAGAGTGTTTAAACCAGTTGATCTATCTATGATGGAGAACTTTGAATCTATAACACCCGTTTATTCCGTTGACCCATTGGAGAAGATCACAGATGCGTATCTTGACCAATATCTATGGTATGAGGCTGATCAACGCAAATTATTCCCTAACTGGATAAAACCCAATGATGCGGAGATTCCTCCATTGCTTGCTTATAAGTGGGCCCAAGGAATAAATAATGTCTCTGATGTATGGGATGTGTCTAATGGACAGTCCACGGTCATGTTAGAAACGAGTCTAGGTGATATGGTCGAAAAGATTGACTTCACTTTATTAAATAGACTTCTTAGACTGATCATGGATCCCAACATTGCAGATTACATTACGGCAAAGAATAATGTGATCATAAACTTTAAAGACATGAGTTTCATCAACAAGTACGGCTTGATTAAGGGACATCAATTTTCCTCGTTTATCTACCAATATTACGGGCTAGTTCTCGACCTTCTAATATTAGGTCATGATAGGGCCATGGATTTGGCAGGACCAGCCGACAGTCCCAATGAGTTTATGCAATTTAAGAACCTGGAGATTGCTAACAGACATCCAATCAGATTGTATTCCAGATATCTGGATAAGATTAATATTCTTTACCACTTTGAGGAAGATGAAGCTGATGAACTATCTGATGATTACCTCGCTGAAAACCCAGATCCTAATTTTGAAAATGCGGTGGGCTATAACAACAAGAGATGTTGGCCTCAAGATGGTAGGATGAGGCTCATGCGTCAAGACGTAAATCTTGGAAGAGCCGTATTTTGGGAAATCCAAGGGCACATACCAAAGTCATTTGTGAACATAGACTGGGAGTCTAGTTTTGTCTCTGTATATAGTAAGAACAATCCCAATCTACTGTTCTCAATGTGTGGATTTGAGCTTCGTATTCTTCCTAAGCAAAGAATGGATGAGGTGATGTCTATTTCAGAAAGTGCTTGGGATTTGATTGATGAGAGCACCAAACAGAGAACAGCAAAAGCTTATTTGAAGGTATCAGATGAGGAGGTTAAGAAGTTTGAAAACAGAATTCGTGGTATTATCATGTCTGCTGGCTCTGGCGCATTTACTAAGATTGCAGCAAAATGGAATACTGCCTTGATCGGTCTCTTTACCTACTTCAGAGAGGCAATTCTCACTACTGATTCATTACTAGACATACTGGTAAAGGGAGAAACAAAAATTCAGAACCGTGTCAAACTTGGGCTAAACTCAAAAATGCCCACGCGTTTTCCACCAGCTGTGTTCTACACTCCTAAGGAGCTCGGTGGATTGGGAATGATCAGTGCATCTCATATTCTTATCCCCGCTTCAGATTTATCGTGGTCTAAACAAACGGATACTGGCATTACTCACTTCCGCGCAGGTATGACTCATGACGATGACAAAGCTATCCCTACTATATTCAGGTACATTACAACATGGGAAAATGAATTTTTAGATTCGCAGAGAGTCTGGGCAGAATACGCCGCGAAAAGACAAGAAGCCATCGAACAAAATAGAAGACTAGCATTTGAAGAGCTCGAAGGCTCGTGGGATAGAGGTATTCCTAGAATAAGCACACTGTTCCAGAAGGATCGTCACACCCTTGCGTACGATAGAGGTCACAGGATTCGTAGTGAGTTCAAACGGTACACCTTAGAAAGAATAAGTCCGTTCAGATGGACAAATTCGCGTCATGACGGTAAGCTATGGAACCTCAACGCCTATAGAACCGATGTTATCCAAGCACTTGGGGGTATAGAGACAATTTTAGAACATACATTGTTCAAGGGTACTGGTTTCAACTCATGGGAAGGATTATTCTGGGAAAAGGCTTCAGGATTTGAAGATTCAATGCAATTCAAGAAGCTTACAAATGCTCAACGTACTGGTTTAAGTCAAATTCCAAATCGTAGATTTACACTATGGTGGTCACCAACGATCAACAGGGCTAATGTTTATGTTGGTTTCGTTGTGCAATTAGACCTAACAGGTATTTTCCTGCACGGTAAGATTCCAACGTTGAAGATATCGTTAATTCAAATTTTCAGAGCTCACCTGTGGCAAAAGATTCACGAGAGTGTCGTTTTTGATGTTTGTCAGATTCTCGATGGAGAACTCGACACATTGCAGATTGAGTCTGTGACAAAGGAGACCGTACATCCTCGTAAATCCTACAAGATGAATTCATCGGCTGCTGATATTACAATGGATAGTCTACACCAATGGGAAGTATCCAAACCGTCGCTATTGCACGAAGCCAATGATACGTTTGATGCTACCGCAACAAACAAAATGTGGTTCGATGTTCAATTAAGATACGGTGACTATGATTCGCATGACATTTCACGTTATGTAAGGGCCAAATTTCTAGACTATACCACCGATAACGTGAGCATGTACCCATCACCCACAGGTATTATGATTGGCATTGATCTGGCATACAACATGTATGATGCATATGGTAGTTGGTTTAACGGCCTTAAGCCATTAGTTCAAAACGGTATGAGAACGATTATGAAGGCAAATCCAGCCATTTATGTGTTACGTGAGCGTATTAGAAAAGGACTGCAAATATACCAGTCGAATATTCAGGAACCATTTTTAAGTTCTTCCAATTACAGTGAACTTTTCAACAATGATGTTAAGTTATTTGTCGACGACACCAATGTGTACAGAGTGACTGTTCACAAAACCTTTGAAGGAAATGTTGCCACAAAGGCAATCAACGGTTGTATTTTCATTTTGAATCCCAAGACAGGCCATCTATATCTAAAGATCATTCATACGTCTGTCTGGGCTGGACAAAAGAGACTAAGTCAGCTGGCCAAATGGAAGTCGGCAGAAGAAGTGAGTGCGCTCGTCAGGTCATTCCCAAAGGAGGAGCAACCGAAACAAATTATTGTTACCCGTAAAGCCATGATGGATCCATTAGAAGTGCATATGCTAGATTTTCCAAATATCGTCATTCGCCCAACGGAGCTAAGATTACCATTCTCTGCGGCTATGTCCATAGACAAACTGTCTGATGTTGTCATGAAAGCAACAGAGCCGCAGATGGTTCTGTTTAACATATATGATGATTGGCTTGACAGTATTTCGTCATACACTGCATTTTCACGTCTCATTCTACTATTACGAGGCCTCAAGACCGATGAAGAGAAGGCAAAGACTATTTTACTAGGAGATCCAACAATCATTATCAAGAAGAATCATCTATGGCCCTCATTTTCGGATGAACAGTGGATCTCTATTGAATCACAATTCCGTGACTTGATCCTAGTGGAATATGGTAAAAAGTACAACGTTAATATATCATCTTTGACTCAAACTGAAATCAAGGACCTAATCCTTGGTCAGAATATCAAGGCACCATCAGTAAAGAGACAGAAGATGGCCGAGATTGCAGCTGCGAAGGCAGAACAAGAAGCCGAAGCCGGTGCTACGTCTGTGATGAAAACAAAGACCATTAATGCCCAGGGCGAGGAAATTGTTGTTGTGACATCCGCTAATTATGAAAGTCAAACATTTAGCTCTAAGAACGAATGGCGTCAAAATGCCATTGCAAACAGCTTGTTGTATTTAAGATTAAAGAACATCTACATTGCATCGGACGATTTTGTCGAGGAGAAACCAATTTATGTTCTACCGAATAATATTCTGCAGAAATTCATCGAAATTTCCGATGTCAAGATCCAAATTGGAGCCTACTTATACGGAAAATCTGTTGAAGGCCATTCTAATATCAAGGAGATTAAAACGGTTGCCCTTGTCCCACAGTTGGCCGACAGCAGGAGCTTACAGCTAGGGAGACCTCCATTACCCGAGCAAAATACAGATCTCGCCGGACTAGAGCTGCTTGGTTGGATGCATACTCAAGAGAATGACTTCAAATTTATGTCAGTCGCAGAAGTTTCCACCCAAACGTCACTATTCAGTTCAGATGACAACAGAGACGCTATCATCGACCTCAGCATTTGTTCTACACCTGGTAATATTTCACTTGCTGCCTATAATCTTTCAGACGAGGGCTATGTTTGGAGTCAAAACAATCCAGAAATCAGGGATAATGAAGCCGAAGGATTTGAACCTACGTTTAGCACACAGGCTCAGCTTCTCCTATCTGATCGTATTATGGGTAATTTCATTGTTCCTTCAAGCAACACTTGGAACTACCTATTCATGGGCACTAGCTTCAGCGCTAACCTAGAGTACCCGATGAAACTAGGTATCCCAATCGAGTTCTACAACGAACTTCATCGTTCTACTCATTTCGCACAGTTTGCAGATTTGGCTAATAATAACGAGTTAGAGGCTGAACAACAGAGTTTAATAACTTAGACTAGGTATATACTTTAAATAAACAGCTTAGAATTCTGATATGTCTTCACAATTTAATATCTAAAGGCGCCCATGAACAAAGCATATTACATTTTGACAGTAACTGTAGAATTAATTGATACTTTGTTTGATATCCTGTCCCAGTATGCTCGCGCTCCGTACTGTTCTAGTTTTCCCCTGGAGGGGCATCGGACAGAAAATTGAGAAGGTGAACAGGAAACAAAGACAGAGAGGTTAATCTAGAATGAGAGATAACGCAGATTGTAATTACCATTGTAACTTCTTCACACCATTCTTTCCCAGGAAGAAAACATACACTGAAGGAAGCAGAGTAATCAATGAGTAGATATCAAGATCAAAATACAGCTCCAAAGAGTTCTCGGCGAAGTATGTCGAAGTCTCCAGTACCGAGACAGTATTCTATAAATAAAAAAGCTCCCAACCCTCGCAATGGAACTTATAACAGTAGTGCAAGGAGACCAGATTTAGCTAAAAACATGCTGAGGACAAGCACTAATTATGTGGAAGCATTATACTCCTTACTTAGAATTGGATTTACGTTTGCTGATCTAGTTAACCGATTTGATCTAGACAAGAATGAACTGAGAGCAGTATTCGAGGAGCTGCAATGGAATATAATAACACAAACTAGCGAAGAACTGGGTAATACCTTGGACTTCCCTGCAAAGTCTGTCTCCAGAAACCCCACTACCACTAATGAAAATAATATCAAACAGGCGATCGATAAAACAGAGCTACCTTCTTCACAAGCTGCAACGATAGCTAAGACGAATAGTAATAATGAGGAAGAGGTTAAGGCACAACCAGCCAATACAGAAAGATCGCCCCTTCACCCAGATAATAGTGATAAACAAAAGGTGGATATAGAAGCAGATAACCGAGCAGAGATTATTTTGGATACACCAGAACCTGATGATATTTCTGTTCAGAAGGAGGATGATACGCTTGCTACCAGTACTAAAAATGATGCTAATAAAGAGTTGTCCCCAGAGTCTAGAGAAGAAATTCCTGAGTTGAGTATAGCGGTATCCACCGAAGACACCAAAGAACCCTCTTTTGAAATATTAAACCCCGTGACAACCTCCAACACAACACTAGAAGAAATCCCAAATTCCGTTACTGCTACTCAGCCCAATAATGATACAATAATCTCTACTGTAGAAGATGAAAGGGCCATGGAGAAGGCTGGGGAGGGGATCACTTCAGAAATTACCAAGGATGCCCAGTGTACCCATTCCAATGCTCAAAATGATCCGGCAGTACATACGTTGGCGCTGCCTTCCAATGACTCCAACTTACCAAATATTACGTTAAGTGAAACAGGAAATACCGGTGATATTACGGGAGAACAATTACCACATCCGCTTGAGTCTGATGTAAGTAACAAGTTAGTAGAAAATATTGTTGAACCGGCCGCCCAAAACTCTACACAGAACACGGAATCTCGAGAGAAGGACGCTTCCATGGATATACAGGCTCCACAAGTGAGTTCCGGTACGCACGACATATCGAAAAAAACTGAAAACAGGTGTATTGACATTGAAATACCTGATGTAACCGTTCCATCAGACAATACTGTTGATATACCCGAAGTTGAAAGGATTAATACACAATCCGAGGGCAACTCCACTGACAGCATTCCAATGCAGCATACCAGTTTAATTACCATCGTTAACTCCCAGGGTGAAACTATATTGGTCTCAAAAAATGGTAACCAGCAAACGATTCTAGATGAAACAACTGAGAAAGCATCTCCACCAGACGCCATCGAGGGTGCAACCAATAACGATCACGTACAGGTAGAAGTAAATGACCCAAATACGCGTTTATCAGAAACAAACTCTACCTTGTCTGAATTAAACCCAGAACGGAAAGGAGGTAGTGAGCCACCTCTTACAAATTCCGAGAAAGATAATTCCTTGTTATTAGATTCGAGATCAAATTCTGTCCCAAATAATGATGATATGACAACCAGACAAGTAAGTTCTACAAATATGCCAAATCCAACGTATTATACTTCTGCGGAGTTTCGTCAAGACAAAGTAGACTTTTTTGCAATGTCGAACCGTTTTGGTCAAATTGTAAAATCTACACTGGCAGAAATATCTGGGTTTCTGTCCAAACATGATATAAAGACTGTGTTCCGTAATAAAGATCATTTTGAAAAGTATGTCGAGACACTTCATCAACTTGGTGTGGGAATGGAACAGTTTGCCAGAGACCTAAACGTTGCTCCAATTGAACGTTCCAATTATGAACGTAATGCAGCAAGTGTACCGTACTCTGCCAATGCTGGTAATGAAAACCAGCCGAACGTTCGTTCCAAAGGAATTAGGCGGAAGCTTCCAAGCGGACGTATTGAGAAAACCAAATTATCGAGACCCCCGTCTAAAGTAGTGAGGAATATGAAACAATTGCAATCCAGAGCCATTACAGACCCACTCTTATCCAAAGCTGGAGACGAGATTATATCGTTAGGTTCTCAAAGCACGGAAAGATCATCTAATGCACCTGACAGTTCCTCACTAAGAATAACGCGGGGAGGTAATATTGTTAATAATAACGAAAGGCCAATAAATCCTAGAAGACCTAATCCAAGGTCAAAGGGTACTGGGAATAAAGTTATAAATTCTTCATCATTTGAAGAAAAGAAAGCATCCCTCGAACCAAATGTAGTAGGTAATGCTACAAGGAAGATGTCTCCCCAGTCCAATGTTGCAGTTAGATCCGGAAGTGAGAAGAGTATCACCGATACGAATAATCCAAATGGTAGTAATACATCAAATATGCCTCTCATTCAAAGAATATCTAATGGAAATACATCCCTGAGAAATAATCCTGACGGTAGGAAACGTGTTAGTAGATACAACAACACAACTACCATAGCGAAACCAGATGACCGTAACCGTAAGTCTGGCACATATATTTCCAGAAAACAAACTGCGGATTTTCCCACAAAACCATCACAGAAGCCGGTGAGTGCTGTTATTCCGCCAATTAAACCGGCAACAAAGGCATCACCCGATGGTTCACTGAATCGCCCACCCTCAAGTCAATAGCACACAAAATAAGGCCGGTGAAGTTACTTCAAAATAGAATATCCCACACACAAGCAAATTAGCAGATAAAACAAAACAAGAGAATTCTTTTAGAGATATTATTGCTGCGCTTCAAGAGGTAAGTTAATTTATTTTTGAACCATATTAGATATATTATTTGTTTCGCTTTTCTCACAATTTTCGTACAGTCAAAACCTAATGAATTCAAGTCATCTCATTCGATATTATCACAACAAGCCAACCCCATCGAAACCAATGTATTTTGGTTGGATAATGCCTCATCTTGCGTTGAAATAATGCTAGAACTATATATTTATCTATTCTTGATAGTTTAAATACCGGCCAACAACCGATACTATTGAGACATGTTAGATCAGAAGAACAGCTACATATTTTTCTAAAAACATTCAAATATTTCTTTGAAAGGGGAAAGTAACATTATCTTTAAAAACCTGACCATTTCGTTTTTTTCTGTTATACTAAACCCATCATGAATACACACATGTATATATATATATATATATATATTTATAGAAAAAACCCTAGGTTTTTTGGGTCGCGTCAACACAAAAATACATTTACGGAAACGGAAATATAAGCGGATCAACTTTGTGCACTAGGTGGATTCATCATTTTCAAATTTACCATTTACTTATATTATTAAGGAAATACACTACCACCCTAATAATACCGCCAACAGCAGTATTACATGACCGTACTTGTAAGTTACTTATATATGTTATGAGCCAAGACATCAATAGGAAAAGGAAGAATGATCAGCAAGACCCTTCAGATACCCGATCTGCCTATTCCACCACAGACGGAGAACTAAGCACAACCGCAGGGCCGAAAGTAAAGCAAACTAAGCGTAAAACGAGTTACAACTTCCAACCAATAAATAGACTGGATGCACCTCGTAATACACCAAACAATGTCCTGAAGTCCGTCCCTGTTTCGCAAGTAAGAAACACAGCATTTAGCGAAAACCGGCTCAACGTAGGTGTACCAAAGTCTCTCAAAGTGCCTAACCTGGTTGCAAGAAAAGTACCATCGTATAAGTCTAAAGCCAAAACCAATAGCTCTGAATCAAGGAGTGAACGAGATAGTGACGAATATTCTGAGCGAGTGATTTGGAAAGGAAGTCCAATACGTGCCTATGCGGGTACGGAGATATTTAGTTCACCAGAAAGTTGCGATGAACCTTTACCTGAATTGCTAAATCCTCCATCTACACCTGTAGTTGCAAATAAATTGCGTTCAATCCTAAATTTATCAAACCAGCACGAATCAGATAGTGACGAATTTATCCATGCTGTCAATAATACGAACCCCAAATCACAAGGAAGCAGTCCAACGCGTAATATGGACACAAACATCGATAATGTGACAGATCGGAAGGATAACGGTGCTGTGTTAGAAATACCAAATGATAAATTAGATGATTTAGCCTCATCTCCGGAGGCATCCTCACAAAGTGACATAGAAAATGGTTATGAAAACAACACAAAATATAATGATACAGAGGCACAAGAACAAATACCCGAAATGCTACTGAAAATCAACGATGTCTGCGGAAAAATCGAGACTGACCCACCGATAGAATTACAGGTTAATACAAACCGTCTGAAATCTGAAACGCAAGCTTCAACTGTATTTCCAAACACCAATAAACCCGAATTCCAGGATATACCGACGAACGACCAGTTACCTCGTGAGGAAAGCAGTGCTCAGAACATTGAGGAGAATGAGGGCGAGAAACTCACAGATAATGAGACAGATGATGATGATGATGAATTAATACGCTTAATAGAAAAACAAACACAGGTTGAACCAAAAAGCGATCTCGATGATGATATTTCAGATAGTTCACTTTTGGACCTACTCGATAAACAGACTACCGAACCTACAGCAAAACCTAATATTGAAACAAGAGAAGATGTTCCACAAATGAAATCCGAATCTGCCAACGATCCAGACACAAAACGCGAACTGTATACGCGTTTAGCCCAGTGCGCCAATCAAAGAGATGGCGTTGAGAGACTAGTTATTAACTCCATTCTCTATCAGAAACTGCAGAACAATAAAGAACAAAAGATAATACATTGCATTAATCACACTGGTTCGATAACAACAATAATTTTACGAAATCCATGGGTCTTTTTGGAACTTAATGAAGGCGATGTAATCCATACTATTTCAGGTAAAAAAACCCAAAATAAAAGATTATTTTCTGCCGAATTAGATCCCATTTCTAAGGCACCAAATGATAATCTTTTAATTGTCCATCCTGATATTCTTTTATCTGCTACAACTGTTTCAAACTCGTACAAATGTTTGCGTAACGGCGTTATTGACAATCTTTTCCAAGACGTAAGGGGTATCCCAAGTATTGCCATGACTATAGGTAATATCGTTCATGAACTTTTACAAGATGCATTAAAGCATAAATGTACGCAGCATTCATTGACAATGGAATATCTTGAGGCCAAGTTGGATGAGCTTTTAATTACTTTCTCATTCGCAATCATAACATGCAATGAGACGACTGAAGAGGTAAAGGAAAAAATTCAACAAATTCATCTCACAAATATCTTCAAGTTTGTGAACAAGTTTGTGTCTGAAGACAATTACGGTAGATATGTTTCAGATTCTGACACGCGTAAACAGAAACCAACATCCATTACAGATATCATTGACATCGAAGAAAACATCTGGTCACATATTTATGGATTAAAGGGTTTCCTTGATGTTACAGTCAATGCACGCGTTGAACAGTTAAACTTTATTGCACCACTAGAAGTGAAGACAGGTAAATTCAAAAGTGACGCTCACCAAGTACAAGGTCTGATTTACACCCTTTTGTTAAGTGATAAATACGAAATTCCGATTGATTTCTTTTATCTTTTCTATACAACTGGAGAAGATATGATGCGCTACGTACGAATGACCAATATAATGAGGGACATCATAATGAAAAGGAATATGCTTGCTATTTCTTTAAAACACAGATTGTCGGAAATTAAGGACACAAACTCTATTGATTTCAAATTACCTCAAATGGAGAGTGGCCGAATGTGTAACACCTGCTTTAACAAGACAGCATGCATGACCCTGCATAAACTAATAGAAGATGGAACATCAGAAACATCAAACTTCCCTTCAGATGAATTTGAATCCTTAACTTCCCATTTATCAGAGAACATACAAAAGAACAAGGAATTCTTTCTGAAGTATAATGATCTTGTTACGAAGGAGGAATCCAGTGTTTGCCATATGAATCAAGAGTTATTCCTCGTTGATAGCAAGACTAGAGAGTCCATTAGCGGCCACTGCATTGCAAATTTATCCATAGCACGTGTTAGTAAAGATCACGCACGGGAGGGATATTTCGTTTATGAATTCCGAAGGAAGAATAACTTTTCACAAATCAATCAATCAATGCTGCATTCCCAAATTTCCGTTAATGATCTAGTTATTATCAGTGATGAAAATGGTCACTTTTCATTAACGAACGGATTTGTAACAGATATAAGTCCCGACACAATAAAAGTGTCTTCTTCCAGGAGGTCTTTAAACAATACCCGAACAGCAGGACAGGATAAACACACTGTGGTAGAAAGTGTTATCAATCCTTCAATGAATGATATTGACTTTCTAGCGACACAGAACATCGTGTCATACCGTATAGACAAGAATGACATACAACAGAATCTTTCTTCTTCTAGGTTTAATCTTCTGAACATTTTCCTTCCACCTATAGAGGATGGATCATTTATCATAGATGAAAAAACGAAGGAAATACATACCGCCAAGCCTTCCGAAGGTGGGGATAAAAAGATGAGAAAGTTTATGGTCGACAATGTCGCTCCTAGATTCATCCCTAGTGATGAACCGCCATTAATATCCGAATCATTACCACCCAACTCAACGCTTAATATTGACCAAAAAAATGCAATTGATAAATGTCTAAGGGCACAGGACTACGCATTAATCCTTGGAATGCCAGGAACAGGAAAAACGACCGTAATTACGGAGCTGGTGAAGCTCTTAGTAAAGAACAATAAGAAAGTCCTACTGACATCTTATACACATTCGGCGGTGGATAATATTCTACTCAAACTGCTAAGTACTGATATAGAAACGATCAGACTTGGATCACCCAAGAGAATACATCCAGATGTTCAAAAGTATGTTCCCAACTATGATTCTATTCAGACATATGATCAATTCCTAAGTATGATCAATAATGTATCGTTGGTGGCTACTACCTGTTTAGGCATAAAGGACTGCCTCTTTTCACTCAAGGAGCGTGACTTCGATTACGTAATCTTAGATGAGGCCAGTCAAGTTTCAATGCCAGTTGCACTTGGACCTTTAAGATTTGGCACAAAGTTCATTATGGTAGGTGATCACAATCAGCTTCCACCACTTGTCAAAAATGAAAGTGCCCGTATCGGAGGATTAGAAGATTCTCTCTTTAAAATATTGAGTGACAAACATCCCGAGAGTATAGCAGAATTAACTCTTCAGTACAGAATGTGTGGCGACATTGTAAAATTATCGAATTTCCTCATCTACCAAAACAAACTTAAGTGTGGTACCGAAGAGGTGCACAACCAGTCTCTGAAGGTTCCTAATATAGATGTGATATCAGAACATAAGAACCCGTCCCAAAAGCAGGATTGGCTACACGACATTTTAGATCCAGTACGGAAAGTAGTATTTGCTGACTATGACAATGATCCTGAAATTGTCGAGAAAACAGATGGTAACAATATCTCAAATGATGGAGAATGTGATTTAATTTGCCAGGCAGTCGATGGTCTTATAGCGTCTGGTGTGAAATGTCAACAGATTGGTGTTATGTCATTATACAGAGCCCAATTGCGTAAATTGCAAAAGAGACTATCAGGCCCAATATATCATGGATTAGAAGTACTAACTGCAGACCAATTCCAAGGCCGTGATAAAGACTGTATTTTGATATCTATGGTGCGTAGTAACTCTGAACTAAAAGGTGGCTCACTTCTAAGGGAAATCAGAAGGGTAAATGTTGCCATGACACGTGCAAAGTCAAAACTCATTATATTTGGTTCCAAAAAAACCATCAGCTCTATCAGCGAGATACGGGAGTTCATGAATATGTTGCATGCCAATGGGTGGATATACCAGCTTCCCCAAAACTGTTGCAATACATATATATTCCCCAAGGGGATTTGCTCACAGACACCCGACCATTCCGGAAGGAGTTCACAGAACAAGGGCGTGAAGAACATCAAGAGTAATTCGCGCCTTCTCAAGGACAAACCCATCACAAAACAGACGTTGGAATCTTGAAAAGATGTCACATTATCATCATGGATAACCAAATTGTTATATCCATTCATATATATGTATATATATATACGCATTTACATATTTGCATAAAAAATACCACGAAACAATTGGTGTACAATGCTAAATGGTATACATTTTCTATTATCTTCCTTCTCAAACTCAGTACTTGGTTGTAACGGTCTTGAAGGCTAAATCATCAACAAACCAGTTAACCTTATCGTCATAGAGTTCGTTAACTAGAGCACTTGGCATGGAGGTGTCCTTTACATCGAAAATCTGGTGCATAGTAGGCTGCTTAGAAGCACCCAGAGCCACGAAACAGATGGCACCAGCATCCTCCATAACAGGTAGTGTGATGGTGATTCTATCACTTGGTGGTTTTGGAGAGTCGTAACACCACATGACTCTTCTCTGTTTCTCCTCGATAAGGTACTTGTGGTGGTCGCCAGGGAATAGAGAACAGGTGTGACCGTCAGGGCCGCAACCGAGGAGCAACAGATCTAACTTTCTTGGAAGAACCTGCTCGTAGAGCAAAGCAACCTGCTTGTAAGCCTCTGCGCCAGCGTCAACCAGGGAATCGTCAATTGGGTAGACATGAGGCTGGACACCGGTCAATTTGTCCAGAACGGCTGCCTTGAATGCACCATAGTTGCTGTCTGGGTGGTCCAGGGGTACAATACGTTCATCGACGAAATATATGTGCCACAAGTTCCATTTGATCTTTGGGGCAATGACACTGTCGGAAACCAGGGCCTTCTCTAGGATATTGATCAAGGAACCTCCGCTGATGGCAACGTTGAAGACGGAGCCATGGACGAGAGCATCCTCCTGTTTCTGAAGAAGGAACTCGCCGAATTTGTGAGGAAGATTCTCCTCTACTGTGTACTTGTGAATAGCGACCATTGTTAGTGGAATTGATAGTTGCTAGGGTTGTTGGACGTGTGTTTGTAACCGAACCAGGGTATAGGGTCTAACATCTTTTGAACAAGAGGTATGCAGAAGTGTCAACCGGTGGCGTTGCCTCGAGCGTTTATACTGTGTGATTATGTAAAAATAACACCGCTTGGCCGCCCTCTGCGCAAAAGCGGTGCTATAATGGGTGACGATGAGCATATGTGGCAAAACGTGACAAACCGATGTATAAACCGGGAAGCCCAGAGATCCATTTGCATCAAGAGTGTGATGCAAACGAAGAACATGGAGACTCCCGGGAAGTTTGCATGCAAAATAAGTTTGCCAGTTAGTGTAGGAATTAGAGGAGAAACAAAATTAAGAAAGGGGAAAGCACCCTCCCTGATCTTGAATGTACCCGTCACTTTCCTTATTTACAATTTCAACAGAGTCTTGATAACACAGTTGTGGTTATTGTAGCGACTGGATACGTCCTGGCCAACCTGTTGTTATGGCCGGATACGTCCCTGGCAACTTATTGCCATCGATTAATTGCAAAATACGAAACCCTAATGCCATTAGGGCATAAAATGAAAAAAATCAGTAGAAATCAAAAAAATATTTAGGTCTCATGGCCAAAAACTTAGGGCTTTGAATCAACTTTTTTGCAAGGCGCGAAACCATGAAACGAGAGAAAAAAAACCACACAAGCACAACAAACAAATAGCAACCTACGAATCGGAGCGATGGGCAATAAATAAGTCATCCTTTCTACACCTTTTTATGCTGCATTTGGCAGTCGGAAACAAGGATATACATACTGATAAATACGTGCAAGCACATCAACGCTCTAGATTCTGCTAAATCGGGAATACAAAAATTACAAACATGCCTGTGTGTAAAGTGTGTAAAGGTACGGAATTCGTTAGAGACCACTCTAATGCAAACAACGATCTGGTCTGCCAGAACTGTGGTGTTGTTTCTGAGGATAATCCAATCGTGTCGGAGGTGACTTTCGGTGAAACGAGTGCCGGTGCCGCTGTTGTTCAAGGTTCGTTTATTAGTGCAGGTCAGTCCCATGCTTCATTCTTGTCGCATGGTGGTTCTAGTGCGCTGGAATCTCGTGAAGCCACATTGAACAACGCCAGACGTAAGCTCAGAGCTGTGTCACATGCTCTGCACATTCCAGAGTACATTACCGATGCCGCTTTCCAGTGGTATAAACTTGCCCTGGCCAATAATTTTGTCCAGGGTAGACGCTCCCAGAATGTGATTGCGGCGTGTCTATATGTTGCCTGTCGTAAGGAGAAGACACACCATATGCTAATCGATTTCTCGTCGCGGCTGCAGGTGAGTGTATACTCTATTGGTGCCACGTTTTTAAAAATGGTGAAGAAGCTACACATCACAAAGCTGCCGCTTGCCGACCCCTCGCTGTTTATCCAGCATTTCGCGGAGAAACTGGCCCTTGGTGACAAGATGATCAAGATCGTAAAGGATGCTGTCAAGCTGTCCCAGCGCATGTCCGATGAGTGGATGTACGAGGGTCGTCGCCCGGCAGGTATCGCCGGTGCATGTGTCTTGCTAGCGTGCAGAATGAACAATATGCGCAGGACGCATTCGGAGATCGTTGCGGTATCACACGTGGCCGAGAGCACTATTCAAAAACGTCTAGAGGAGTTCAAAAAGAGCAAAGGTGCCAAGTTGTCGATTCAGAAGTTCAGGGAATCAAATGAGAAGGACCCCGAGGCCCGGCCTCCGTCCTTCCAGGTCAACAGGCAGCGCGAGAAGCGGATTAAGACCCACTTGGTGAACGAGGTAGCGCAGGAGACAAGTGAGGAGGCTCTTGACAGGAATCCTATCTTGTCACAGTTTATGACAGCACAGGACCTGTCGTCGAAGGAGGTACTGTTCTATCTGAAACAGTTCACACAAAAGAGGGAGCGTGCCGTGAAGCGCATAAAGGCGACGCATGGTATCGACGATGAGGATATAATGCTGGCTGACGACGGTACCGTGAAGAAAGTTACACCAATCATCCACAATAGCGATAACGAGGACGAGGAAGAAGAATACCAGCAGCAAACTCAAGAGTCACATGATGCAGACGGACAACACGTCAAGGACGAGTCCGAAGAGTCCGGTGCGCTGGCAACTGTTAATAACAGGCAGTGGCGTACACGTAGCCAGCGCAAGCTGTTTGTAGCGCAGGAATCTCTCGAGCGCGAGGAAGATGAGCGCGAACAAGAGGAGCAGCTGGTACAAGGTAGAGTGCACGCCGGTATGTCAGACCCTCGCAAGTTTCAGGATGCCATTGATGGCTACTCGTTGGAGCGCGACCCATACAGGCCGCGCAACCTGCACCTACTCCCAACAACAGCGTCGGTACTAGAAGGTGTGCTGGATGACCCAGACAACCTTGATGACGTGGACGACGAAGAGTTGGCAGATGTGCTGCTGGATGAGGATGCTGTGAAGATGAAGGAGCGGATCTGGATTGGTATCAATGAGGACTATTTGCTAGAGCAAGAAAGTAAGCGTTTGAAGGAGGAGGCCGATCTGCTGGCTGGTAACACGACAAACAAGCGCAGGCGAACCGGTGGTGGCCGCAAGAAGCGCCAAAACGGCCAGCAAGACCCGCCACTGCAACAGACTGCGGTCGGTGTGATGTCCCAGTTACAGGACAAGTCCGGCCTGCAGGCTGCGCTGCGTGCAGCCGAGGAGAGTGGTGATCTCACGGCGGCCGATAGTGTAAAGAACATGCTGCAGAAAGCCAGTTTCTCTCGTAAGATCAACTACGATGCTATTGATGGTCTATTCAACGATGCAAAGAAGTAAGCGGCATTCCCGCAGGGCATTCTGCAAGTGCAAGTGCAAGTACACAATATAATTATACATTCGTAACTATACATCAGTGATTGCATATTTTGTAATTATATATTTAATTATACATCGTCAATTTCCTTTTGTAATGGATGTTTTGCGAACGTAAATTTACAATTGAACCTTGGTAATTGTCCCTTTGCTACTACACACTCATTCACGTTCACCAATGTGCAATCGCACTGACCCCAGCCACAAAGTAATTGCTAAATGTTGTATCTATATCTAAATTTGTCTAAGTATGTATATATATCTGTATTTGTGTAGGTATATATATAGACTATCCGATGATTCTGGGAATATGCGTAGTACCGTGTGAGTATACACCATGCACAATGCTTCGCGCTTCGCGCCTTGCACTGTTGCAAGAGTTATACACACTCTGTGTCGTTGTTGGCACAGCCACCTTAGACGGTTGTATTTATCTTCTCACTGGCGCCGTTGACGACGTAGCCACACGCCTCTCTCATGGTGTCTCCCTCCCGTATTCTATACCTCACAATTCTGAGCAAGTGGAAGGAAGCAGTCATGGCGAGAAACGCATTTACAGCGGCCAGTAGATTGTTCTTTGGCGTGATCACAAACGACCACCGCGTCCAGATCGCCGCCGTCGCCAGCAGCGAGAGATTCTGCGCACCGCTCACCTTCTCCACAGGTCTGCGAGCATCGGCCAGACCAGCAACCACCAGACCCCACTTCAAAGTGGGCGCCCAGAAGTGCACAGTCTTTGGGCCCGTCTCGGACCGCAGAAAGCGTTTGAAAGCCATGGAAGCAGACATTTCCCGGTTGTGTTAATGAAAATGATATATGCGTGTACGTGAATGTATATATTCCTTGCAATGAGCCGTCTTCCTTTCAGTGGAATGTGCAGCAGCCAGGATATAGATTCTCTCGGTTGATTTGGTTACCTTTTCCAACTGTTTATCAAGAAACCTGTCAACTGTCAACTGTCAATTGAATTATTAAATATCGCGGTGCATTATATAAGATTGCTTGAAACTTCTCGGCGCAGCGAAAAGTGTGACTCTTGCGGCGATCTGCCCCAGAAAGTGCCGCAGAGAGCGGATTTTTTGGGTGCGTCACGCACTAAAAATTTGCGCAATTTGCTGTGGTGTGCGGATGTTGGGCAATAAGTTGCTATATAAACGATGGAAGGTGCTAAGGTGTCGTTGATGTTGTGGGGGTGTTGGTGCTATGGGGTGTGTTTGATGCGGCTGGGTGTGTTTGACGTGGCGGCGGGGGTTTCAAAATGCCCGGTTTAGTGGTGGATGTTCAATGCCCGGTTTAGTCGTGATGTTCAATGCCCGGTTTATTGGTGTATGTTCAATGCCCTGTGACAGTCCCACCGTCTTCAACTGGGGTATGTTTCACCGATTAAGTTGGTGCTGGGGCCATGTAATTGTGGAGGAAGAGCCACCCCTGTGTTTACTACAGTACACTACGGTATTACAATAATACCAGGCAACAAAGCAAAGGGGCCCAAACACACGGACTAATTTCGATGCTTGTCGTGCCACTCGACGGTGCAAATGCATACCATTACGTCAATTGCGAATCGCCAGCCGCCGCACGGGTCACTTTGACATTTTTAAAGCACCACATGTGGCACCGATGCCAAAACCGTAGTTCAAATCGGCGGTGACATATTTCGTAAATGTATACAACACAGTGGCTAGCATTCTACCACATCTTACTTGCCCAGGGCCTCTAACTCGCTACACCACTCCTGCTGCCGACATAATATCCCTTGCTCATTCGTAAAGGGTGATTTCATTCCCGTGTTTATCACGACTTCTGGTCCAAACCAAACACCAAGCACGTACACAGAACAACTAGCACCAGCAAACTGTGCGACCCCACGCACAAAACAAGAATAACGCACCCGTTCTACACCCGTTTCGCCTCTGTTTATACCACTCAAATCCAAGTCACGTGCCACCGCGTCGCCTGCCACTTTTTGACGGCGCGCGGGGCAAATCGTATAGGGGCACTGGCGATATACAAGAACTGCACCACACCTCCTGCCACCGCATCTTCTCCCCCCCTTGTCCACCCAGCAACCCTATTCAGCAACCTATACAATCCACGGGGAATGACTACGTACATGAAGCTCGTCAAGGGCGCCACGAAAGTGAAGATGGCGCCGCCCAAGCAGAAGTACATTGACCCGATCCTACTGGGCACCGCGTCCCGGCAGGACTTCCAGGAGATCGTGCACGCTCTGGCTCCTCGTATCGAGGACCCAGCCTTCACCGTCTCATTCAAAGCACTCGAGGTTATGCACCTAATGATGCGCGAGGGAGAGAGAGATGTCGCGTTGAGCTATTACGCTGACAACCTGCACGTGTTTGACCGCTGCGGCGGGAGCGGTGCTGGCGGCGGCGGCGGCGGAGACTCCGCCATATTGCACCACTACGCCGCATACTTGCGCTGTAGGTGCGGCGAGTTCCGCGATACCCGTGTGGATTATGTCCGCGACGGGTATGCATCGCTCCGTTCCATCATCACTGACGGCCGCAGCGCATCGCTGGCGACCGCATTGGACCACGTCAGGTCGCTGGAGACGCAGGTATCTCAGCTATTGCACAATTCCATGCGTTCGAATGACTTGAGCAGCGACATGCTCTTATTCGCTTTCAAGTTGCTAGTGTTTGATTTGCTGGCGTTGTACAATGCACTAAACGAGGGTATTATCACCCTTTTGGAATCCTTCTTTGAACTATCACACGCGGATGCACAGCGCACACTAGACCTGTACAAACGCTTTGTCGCATTGACAGAGAGCGTCGTGAGGTATTTGAAGACCGGGAAGGCCGTGGGCCTAAAGATCCCGGTGATCAAGCACATCACCACGAAACTAGTAAGGTCCCTCGAGGAGCATCTAAGAGAAGACGATGTCACACACAATACGTTCAATGATACACAGGGAGCTCCGGGGGCCAATGCGGCTAGTAACAATACTGCGTCAACTGGGGCGGGTGGACTGGCTCAAAAGAGACTGGACGAAGTGAGGGAACAAAAGAGGAAGTTGCAGGAACAGTTGGCGCATCCACAGTTACTAATGAGTTCT
Source organism: Maudiozyma pseudohumilis (assembly GCA_030579215.1). NCBI lineage: Eukaryota > Fungi > Ascomycota > Saccharomycetes > Saccharomycetales > Saccharomycetaceae > Maudiozyma > Maudiozyma pseudohumilis. Next base: position 44,159 of record JAKTPZ010000256.1, read on the forward strand.
ACCACAGGCCAGCAGAGCAACAACCCATTCGGCATGGCACAGGCGCCACTGCCCCAATTGCCAATACAGGCAGCTGCAACCATGCCTATGCCAATGCCTCAACAGCAACAACTTCTGTCTCAACCACAGCAACCACAACAGCCACAGCAAATGTTCAACAATCCGTTTATGGCAATGGGTGGCCAAGTACAACAGCCAATGCAACAACCGGAAATGGCGCAGCCAATGCAGCAGCCACAGATGCCACAGATGCAACCTGCTATGACCATGCCTATAACGATGCAGTCACCTCCAGCACAACAGCCTGCCCCTACCCAGACAGGCATGCCTACGAGTGGAACCAACAATCCATTCTCCATGGGTAATGCTGCTGCTGTACAGCAAGTGCAGGAACTGAACAATCCATTTGCAAGAACCAATTACCAGGAGTCTGGATCAGCCAGCACATCCGTGCTATCCCAACAGATGCCTCAGCAACACCAGCAACAGCAACAAGCTGCGCCAGTGAATAATCCATTCTCTCTACAGCATGGACAGTCGCAGACCCAATTTCAGCAGCAGCCACAAATGCAACAACAGCAGCAGCAGCCACAAATGCAACAACAGCAGCAGCCACAGATTCAACAACAGCAGCAGCCACAGATGCAACCAGGCATGCTCCAGTCAGCGATGACAGCTCCAATGCAGATGCAGTATTCGCAACAACAGCAGATACCACCACAACAACAGCAACAGCAACAATATGGCCAGATGCCACAGCAGCCACAGCAGTTTGGCCAGATGCCACAGCCACAGCAGCAGTTTGGTCAGATGCCACAGCAAATGCAGCAGCAAGAGGTCAACCTCATCGACTTCTAATCCCTATGTACCACCACTCATAACATATACATATTTACGTACCTCTGTAATACTATTATTATTATTATTATTATTATTATTATTATTATTATTATTATTATTATTATTATTATTATTATTATTATTATTATTATTAGGCGTCAACTTTTCAGCCGCGCCAGCCCAAAAGGGAAAGTGGGAACTCCGCTCGGCCGAGTCAGTCATCCGTCATTTTTGATTTCGGCCGGCCCTTTGGAGATAATTTCATGGGTTCATGCAGGTATTTAAGCAGGGCACTGTTGCTGTCAAACAGGAGA
>JAKTPZ010000256.1:45332-83102 GCA_030579215.1 Maudiozyma pseudohumilis
CAACAGCAACAGCAACAATATGGCCAGATGCCACAGCAGCCACAGCAGTTTGGCCAGATGCCACAGCCACAGCAGCAGTTTGGTCAGATGCCACAGCAAATGCAGCAGCAAGAGGTCAACCTCATCGACTTCTAATCCCTATGTACCACCACTCATAACATATACATATTTACGTACCTCTGTAATACTATTATTATTATTATTATTATTATTAGGCGTCAACTTTTCAGCCGCGCCAGCCCAAAAGGGAAAGTGGGAACTCCGCTCGGCCGAGTCAGTCATCCGTCATTTTTGATTTCGGCCGGCCCTTTGGAGATAATTTCATGGGTTCATGCAGGTATTTAAGCAGGGCACTGTTGCTGTCAAACAGGAGAGTGCTTCTTTCCTTACCCCTCTATTTGTTTCTTTATTTTGGGTGTTTTTACTTGTCAACAGATCATCAATCTATATTCACCAATGCAAGGGAGCAATGATAGTTGCAGCGTGAACGCGTTGGGGAAGTTGGCAGGGAAGACAAACAGCCTCTCGACTGTGCTTCCAGGCAAAAGTAACACATTTTCTTCCTCTTCATTCACGAGGAGAGACGAACTAGCTCACTTGGAAGGACGGAGTGGAGATGTACAACATATGGGTAACCGCCCTATGGAGATCCCAGGACAGCTGATGCACCAAGGGTACTCCACTCAGTTCCAACACCAAACTTCGCAACCTTTTGCACACTCACAACCAACTTACAAACACACACTGGAAACCAAACATGCGTGGTCTAATGAATTTAACCATTCCAAGGATGAAATGGTCCCCAATTTAAAAATGGTGAGGGGAGAAAGTATAAATCACGTGACAAGGCAGTTCGGGGATAATCTTTCTATTCCCGGAAGCTCATCTTTCTCCACACAGAATGCTGATTCTTCGTTAAAGTTCCAAACATACGACTACTACAATATGGTTCCTGAAGTACAAATGCCCCGTAATGTTGAATATGATACAGATATGTTGCAACAGCAGTTTGATGAGCTGGAACAAGAGCTTGGGCAGCTGGATCTAGACTCGGGTCTTCTGACATCAGATACCGGGACAGAAGAGGAACAATCACTATATAACGAACAAGAATTGTTCCGTGACACTGCCACTGCAATATACACATTTACAACGGAGAGTACACCCCACCTGGGGGAAACTATGCAGTCAAAGATGGCAAATTCCAAATTTATGAGTTTAATGAAAACAATAGGTGATGGTTCGGTTCATCTGAGTGATAACAACAAAGAACTATGTTCCACCACAACACAGGACACGGTAGGGAATATGTATATACCTGTTCCAGAAACTCTTTAAGTGAGCATGACCTAACAAAAAAGCGGTAGGAAGAACCCAGGGCTAAATATATATATTTCTCATGTATATAACATGTAACATCCCGTAATATTTTAATAATATTCCAAATTTATGATTTCTTAATCCGCAACCAATATTTCCAGACCCACACTAGGTATTATTGTGTTTATTGACCAAGTTGGTTTTTCCATCAACGATCATTCCATACCAATCACATTATCAGCCTAACAGGGATATCGTATACTGCTGCTTGTTCCTGCGTGATAATTCTTCGTAGACACCATTTCAACCAGCGCATAAGTAAGCCATTTACACCTACCCATCCCGCAATACAAACTCTAAATGCACAACTCAAACAACAAATCGCAAATCTGTATACAGGAAAATGTAGTACACAATTTATAAATATTTTGTCATATTAGGCACCTCATATGCATATATATACACATACACACTATGCTATACCATCTACGAGGATGCATCACTATTAATTACTAATACACTTCCAGATTTCCTTGCAAACGCAGCTTGTCTACAATGCTCCTCAAAATTCAGCCATTTCGACATTTTTGGGAATGGAACTTCCCTCTCTATCATTTATGTCATCAATAAACTGAAGCTTATTGGTTTGGCTCTTTTGAGCTGTCTTAAATTGCTTCATTGCCGTGGGTTGGGATAAAGTGCTGTTCATGCTGGCAGGACCTTCTTGGGAAACGGACCTATCCTGACCCTCATACTCCTCGTTCTCATCAATACCAAGGAGACCAGACCTAACACTATCGACAAAACTCCACAGAGATTTAGATATGCTAGGATTTGGAGGTTGTGCTAATGGTGGATTCATTCCGATATTTTGCCTGACTTTAGCCTTTTCGCTTTCTGGTGTTCCTGGGTTAAATATATTGGCGCTTTGTTCCCTACTGATCTTCTCCGGAGACTCATTATCTGTCTCGCTATCCCAATTTAGCGACTTTTCAAGTTCACTTTGGAGAATTTGATCAAATTGGTTAAACATTGCAAACGGTTTATTCCATACTGAATCATCAGATGGAGCAACGCGTCTGCTGTCTATGACTTCGTTGTCTGTAACGGGAAGTTCGCGCACACTATTGACTGGCGATATGGTCCTACTGCGCATACCTGGTCTAGTCCCACGTTTACGCAGTAGTTTACCATCCTTTATCTGAGGTGAGCGAGGTGACATTCTCTGCTTTTCCTGACTGTTCGGTAAATCCAGCTTACCGTCTCCCAGACTAGAGCCTACCGTCGTTGTTGTTGATTGAACGTTCAAAACAGGACTTGATATATTACTTGTAACTTTGTTGGCACTATCGCTCAGATGTTTCGTCACCTGTGACTTCAATTGTTGAAGCTCTTGGGCGTGCTGTTCGTAGAGCTTCTCTTGCTGAATTAGTTGTTTCTTAAGATCTTCTATCTTCTGTTTGCTTTCAAACAAATCCATTTCTTTGCTGGCTAGGTTTTTAAGTAAAGTGTTTATATCACTTCCTTCCATGTTGGTTGACGTAGAGGCCTGTGAACTACTTCGTGAACGAACAGATGAGAGTTGAATATGTTCCGGGTCTATAATATTTGAATTCCCAACGCTGTACTTTCTAGTCGGTATGCTGTTAGCTGTCTTATGCATACTATCATCAGCAAAACTTGATTTGTTATTAAAGGAGTCAGGAGACTCAGGCGGAACCGCGATGACTGGTTGTATCAGAGATCTTCTCTTGTTCATTAATACGCTTCTTCTTTTTGGAATTACACTCCTTCCCATGGGTGGCGCGTTAGATACGGGAGCTGTTATCGGTGGAGATGGGAGTTCACTAGGTTTAGTTGTTACTTCTGTTGCCTTCGGATCTGTGGTCTTCAGAGGGTGGTCTTCTATTCTTGTTGGCGTTACTTGACGTTGAAGATTAAATTTTGACGTATTGCTGATGATTGGAGATTTGGGACTTGGAGGCACAACACCAATCATAGCTGCATGGTCTGCATCTTTATCTTCCGTTGCTGATGAAAACTTCTCATTGGTATCAATGTTTAGTTTCCTATCTGTTTCATCGATGAATTCATCGAATTGGTTCATCATCATGTGTCCAGAAACCGTTTAAGTTTTATTTCCGTTTCACGAAAATAATTAGTATTATTATCTAATATGGAGAAACTAACTAGGCGGAGTGGCGATATGTTCCAAAACTGAGTGATGATATCTTTTGTTGCTTTTGATTGCGTATGTGTATATCCAAAAGGGTCCCCATATTACATGCGTTGATGCTTGTTTTATTTTTCGCGCCCAACGCAACTCTCTCAATAAGGTATACGCCGCATAGAATCACTGGGCAACACCTTCCGATGTCCTGAAGGAGATATAGTAAAGAAGGTTCACACTAAAGTCCCCCTTCCAAACTGATGTTAAATGCATACAGGCAGACCTGGTCTAAGGTGGCCACTAGTCTGATATTGGTAAGAAAGTTGTGGAACGTATCTGGCATGCGGTGTCGTCTGATTCTAGAATCGTTTGATGCCCCGGACTCTGGCTACCGAACCACACATCTCCTGTCAATGTCGACTCATCTGTGTCAATGATTTGCTGGTAGTCATCCGAACTGGGAATTATTTCTACGCTGTGTTTCTCTGTATCATGGCCGATAAAGGGTTCTGTCAATGTGTCACTGTTGAATTCTTCTTGTTGACTAATTGAAAACGTGCTCTGAATCGGAGAGTTTAGTTTCTGTACTTTTTGGGAAGCAATTTCATTATTTACAGGACACAGTGGTCTCTTTGAACTGATAGGGTACGTAAATACCTGTTCATACATCTTTTCTTTCATCGCACTGACCAGCTCGTTGTACTCATCCTCTGTAATAACAGCTACCTTGTCGTTGAATAGACCCATCTTTTCGCGTTTCCCTCTGGACACATTGTACGTATCTAAGAAATTCTTTGTCGAAACAATTGTATTATCATGGGTATCAGTATCCATCGCTGTACTGTTTTGTGATTTGTCTTTTACCAGAATGCAAAAGAATGAAATCATATTTTCATTTTCTTGATGTTATTGACATTTAGCCGCCCAGAAATTTCCCTTTCACGTTCTGACCCCGTACGGTGGATAATATATATATAGGGGAAAACAGGAAGAGAATATAAAAAAAAGAGTATACACAGACTTATCGGTAAATTTATACACCTTACTTTCTGACTTCAGAAACATCTCCTCAATCTTGATTAACATCTATTCCCACACTCCACATTTACCCTTCTATCAATGTCATGGTCATCTAGGTTTTTTAACAAGACGCCAAGAGTCAAAGTAATGTCTGCCCTTGTTGTCGGTGGAATTGCAGCCAGGGGTTATTTACCTGTTTTCAGAAACAGAATGAGGAAAGTACACCTTAAGGATGAAGATATCATGTTCCTGATTGGGTTGTCGTTTGTCTGACTCAACACATCACCACTACTAGCTATTTTAAACCAAAGTTTCGCTAATAAAATGCTGCACACACATGTACACAAAAAAAAATGAGAAAACGTAGAATAAAATATTAATTATATACACATGCGTACGTAACACTAAATTAATTTTAAATTACATCACACCTCCTTCACTGTTGTGTATAGGGTATTTTTATTTTTGGAATAATCAACATCCAACGAAAATATCTTTTCAACGCACCAATCCCAATTCACAACAAGAATACCGTTTTCCTGTCCATCCACATCGTTTTCTAGAACGGCGTTTCGGAACTTCTTCATTTGAGCTGGTTTTGTGGCTAGGAGGACATATTTCGGTGGGTTCGCTGATCTCCCATTCGCTGATTGAACCTTTCTAAGTTTTGCAGTTGAATTATCCTTTTGATTGAGTTCTATAGCGTCGAAATTACCCACATCTTTGTTAGAAATAGTGTTAATTTCTTGGATACCGTGTTCCATTAATATAGATGATATAACCGCTGTTCCTCCACGTATATCGTCAACCATATTAATTGAAAATATTCCCATCCTCTCGAATAATTTACGATGATTTTGCGTTTTGTCCAGTAATTCACGAGTGATCTCAGGTATCATATATTCATCCAAATCTAGAAACTTTTCTAAATCCAAAGGAGCTTCCTTGTGAACTTCCGTTAATAGGTCACCGATAAAATCTGGAGTTATAGCATGGTGTAAATTTCGGAACGCCAAGGATTTGAGAAACTTTGCGGTCCTTAATTTCTTGGGGGATATAATACAATTGATCTTATTTTCGTGATCAATATAATGTTCACCATACAATCTAATACCCATGTGTTCAAGTAGCGCTCTATCAACATCTGAGAGATCATCAAATGAGCACCCGCTAAATACAGCAGATATATTAAAATTGTGCTTTCGAATGGTTCTACCATTTTCGGTTTTGTAATAATCACAGTGCTCAAGAATAGTTCTAGCCTCATTAGTAGCTTCCTTGTTCTTCTTAATCGTATTAACTTCCTGAGGTAGTAAAGATATTTTCCCTTTTTTACTCTTATTTTGCTTCTGAAAAACATTCAAGGATTCCATATCACTATGAAGCCTCTTGGCAGCCTGAGCTGCCGCGGCTCTTCGAGTTCCTCCCGTTAGAGATACCTCTGAAGAGTCTCTTTTCATAATCGATGTTAGATTGGACGACTGTCTTGAATTGCCTTTAATCTGTTCAAGTTTAGCATGTGTCGCCTTGGTATTCTCGGACAATTCATTGTTAGAGTTATGGACTGTTGTGGTATTGTCGCCTGCAGTAGATGCATTTTGAACATTATCTTCATCTGATGATATACCTTCAAATAATTTTGCGCGATCGATTGTAGTTTGTTTCAATTTGGGAGGCACTTCGTCACTCTGTATTGTGTCAACGTTACATTTCCCGACTAATGATTTATCCAGTATATCACTCGCCTCAAAGAAAGTTTCCTCCGCAGAATTTTGGGTGTCACTGCCCTTTTCTGAAACAGGAGAAATCTTGGGTATTTCATTGTCTTTTGACTTGCCATTAATTGTGGCGGTCGCCAATTTCTCATCCGATTGGGGAGTTTCAGCATCATTTGCATCCTTACGATCCATGTTCACATCCTCAAACCTTTCGGTCTTTGTGGTTGCAGATGCAGTCTGCTGTTTACAATTCTCCTGTGTCTGTAATTCACTTTCGATGTTATTTTCGGTTTCATCAACATCTTTAAAAGTCATCTGTCCTAAAGTTTGTGTGATATCGTGACGAATTGTATCATATTCTTGATACTTTGATTGGTTCGGATCGACCTGTGATGACAGTCTATAACAATCCTCTAACCACAGGTGGTTGATAACGATGCATGTTCCCCATTTCATGGCAGTCTCAAACTTCTTTCCAAAGGGCAGTTTCGATAGCAAATGTGTATTTTTCTCAGACAACTGTGTTGTACTAACACCCCCAAGAAGTGTGACCAATCTTTGAATATATTTTCTTTGAGGGCCAAAATAATTGGTGAAAGATACAAATAGAGATTTCTTTTGGAAAACCTTCGATGCGAAGGGTGCAAATATAATCTTCCCAGAGGAAACTTTTGATCCGATAAATGCATCTTGAGACCACATTGTAAACAACCATATCAAATTACCAGCATGCTTCTTCTGGACAGCATCAGAGGAAGTAGAGCCAGATAAAAGGTCATATTCTTTCGATTTCGCCGTGAATCCCAGGAAACAGTCATAGAGATTGGTGCTGTTCAATACATCTGACTCATTTACCTGATGATATATTTTACCACCATAATTTTTGATAATTTGTTGGATGACCTGATATATATGAGGAGATGTTGATAAATCAATTCCAATCAAAAATCTCTTATCTTCAAGAAACTGGTTATTGGTCTGGAAGTCCCTAAAAGCGGTGTCAATCACGCGTTCCCACTGATCAGTCATTTTATCCTCATTTAGAGAGTCATCATCGACCTCTAGGAGATGGGGTGTAGTTTCGGCGTTTTTGCACTGCTTAAAACAATCGATGAGCCATGTTGGGAAAACGAATTCTATTGCGAGACTAGTGCCCTTTATCTTTTCTAGTATACTAGAGATAAGTGGGTCACTGCTATTGACAGCAATGACATGCGTTGTTCGTGTACTTACTATATCCACACACGTCCCTCCCAATGCTTCAATCAGTTCTGTGTAGAATAAATACTCGGCCGAGTTAGCGTATGAGTGTTCAGCAATAAACACCTGGGCATTCCGTAAAACGTGTCTTTTATCTGGACTGAACATGTTTACTTTGATATGTCTTTTAAATTTAATTGCCTGTTCCACCCACAACGGTGTAACAATGGGGATTAAGAAGTCAAATGCAGCCACACCGTAAAATGGGAACTCAGCCGTCTCACTTACAATGAATTGTATTTCCTTCTCTCTGAACTCATCTACGAACCATTTGCGGATATCGCCCGTGATTTCTCCGTATGACATATCATACCTGTGTACGTTTGTTGCACCGTTCGCCCTTATTTGACTTTCTAGAGTAGATATCCTTTCGCCTGTGAGACGCGCGTCTTCTATCAGCAAGAAGTTCAACTCCTTGAATGTGTCAGCACCGGCCATTTTCAGTCAGTTGCTGCTTTTAGAACAATCTTTCAGATTTGAACTTTGTGATGTTTTTAAATTGATTATCAAACTAAGATCTCTTTTTGTGGGAGCAAATAAGGGAATGCGTATACTATTGATTGTTTACAGTTCATCGCCACTTTTGACTATTCTCATTTTTCAGCGCAGAGGAACGCGAAAATTGCACTGTATTCAATTTTGGCACTAAAATGGCGTAGCACTCCTCACATTTTTTTATTATAATTACAGAGCGCGTTGCGAATCTTCCGTCAAAAAGCTGCCTCGGCGCCAATTGACAGAGAGATTGAAGAGGTTAAGACTGTTTTAAACGAATAACCATGTTGTTACATTGTAATTAAATTTTGTTTCAACCTACAGTTTCAGTAAACCATTTGTGTTCACAACCGTTGCCATTTGTTTCTGTTTTCCCCACTTTGAAAGGGAACTTATCTTTTTGAAAAACAAGTGACAAGGATATATTAGCCGCCGAGCTCGCCTTTCAGAATAATGGAAATTACTAGGAGTTACACCATACAAGGTAAAAACACAAACAGTAACACAGTTAATACAACTATAATAGATGTTAATAACAGTGAGTTAACTCGAGTCATCAAACACGAGGAGTCCCTCACCAAATTCGATCACGGCACGAGGAGCTCTCGCATAGAGAAAATTACCAGAAGAGAACTAATAATCACTCTGCAAACAGTAATAATGAACTATACAACCCCTACAAGCCAAAACTACCTGTTAAACCTGTCAATGGGATACCCCGCATTGCCGTTTTGGAACGACTGTTTATTATTAGTTCTCCACGACCTTTCGGGGCCTAATACGAACTTTTACAATTTTACCATAACGTTTCAGACAGCAATAGACAGGCAATTCTATTTCGATAATAGCAGTACTCTACAGAAATTCCAAGTGGACATTCAAAAGACCTGTTATTCAGATGATGCTGACGACTATATAGACTACGAGTACCAGACCAAACTAGCCCTATTGTATATGTACACTACGTATAATATGACCGAGGAAGACATGGAAGGAGTAATCACATCATGTTCTTCTCTCGGAGATATTTTACGAAATATGGGTGGTGATAATTGAATATTACATATAAAGGAGCTATAGATTTGAATGGGTATATGTGATAGCTAAAATAGGTGCTACGAATAAAAAAAAGGAACTGTCAAGTGGATGTTTGTTGAACACTGGTGTGAAATCTTAATATAATGCATGAACATAAGCTAAAAACAAATTTGAATTGTTATGTTCTTTTTTCCCCTGATTTCTATTAAATGCGCAGGTCGGTCAATAAATATCTTGACGCTTCCCTCTGTGTGGAAAGAGCTACCGGCAGAATATACTAATAATCCGAGACATAGTCGTCCATTAAGTCGTCACTGTCAACCTTCTTGAGGTTTCCGAAGGACAGTTTGGTAGGGTTCGACTTTGCCAATAGAAACCTGGTTTTATGTTCGTTTAGTTTCTTAGAACATGGGGATAGCAGGGTGTCAGTTGGCGATGCAAATTTGTTTCTCAGCTTAGACTCCTTCCCCTTTTGAATTCCCACTCTCTTTGACTTGAAGACAGATCTTTGGAGAGTCGCAGAACCAGCTGCACTCTTTTGACCTGCTACCTTTTCACCAGATGCATTTGCGGTTTTAGAATTCATGGTTGCCTTTCTAGGAGAAACTTTAGAAGATGGAATTCCTCTTTGAAATACAGTGTTGTGTCTCGTGTGGACCTCATTAGTCCCGTTGCCAGAAAGGGGAACGGTAGTGGTTGTCTTAGTCGACATGCTTGAACTGATAGGAGAACTCATATTTTTGCTGTATACTTAAACCAACTACCCTTACTATGATCCCAGAGAGATGTTACACAACCTTGTTTATCTTACGCAACAAGCACCAAAACTAGCAAGAAACAAAATACTGTCAAAGTTTTGTTAAAACAAGTTAAATAACCAAGAGTTCCAGAAACAACTAGACTGCTGCAACACGAAACGTATTCCACAAAACACGTCGACGAAATCCACTCTGGTTGGCGCGGTGCAGGATTTTTTTTTCCAATTAGGGTTATTTTTGGTATATGCAGGTAGTACGTGAAATCGACTTCACTGCCCTTTAATCTCAAAAGGGAAAATGTAGGTATTGTTTACCATTTCCTGATTCGGAATAGTAATGAATTAAATGGCAAATTTGAGCAGCCTCGGATCATAATTTTTTTTCCCAAATCTGTGAGGGTAAGATGTAAGCCCTAATTTTCCATATTCAACCCTATATCACGTGGGCAATTGAGAAAGACCCAGTTCAACGCTTCGTCCAGGCTGTTTAGTGTATCGCGCGGTTGTGTTTGTTTTTCTCTCACTTTATCTGAGCACTAAAAGAAGTGCAGAGGCGTTTCCTCACTTTGAACGATGTATTGGTAATGTGGCTTCCCCCATTTTCAAGAGGCATCATCTAAACGATATCAAGCGATGCAGCAAGGGTTCTTTCTTAGGGTTCACTTCACCACTATTCAACTCAACACTCCGGTCCAAATATAACTACAACCTGCACAAACCAGTGCTTTGATATCTTTTTTTTTATGTTCATCAGCGTTTAGAAAAGACGCGAATATACAACATCTGCATTCCCCTGAGAACAACAACAACAAACATTGCAATAGAACAACACATAAAAGAACAAAAGTGAACCACTATATTTGTTGAACCACAGTTGCATTGGCACATAAAGCAAAAATAAACACACAAATGAGACAACGGCACAGCCGACTAGTTCGGGTAATATACGTGACTCTGTGCTGGCTGTTTTGGATAAGCACAGTACGATGTTCCAAAAAGACCGCTACATGGCCTGATGTCACAGTGGTAGAACAAAACGCGATCAGGTCTGAACGTGATATTCAAAATTCGATTACAGTAGATCAACTACCGTATGTCGGTGTAAACTTAAAGGCCATCCTATTCAACGAGCAGAGTAACCAAGATAACATAGATGCAAACACTACCACCAGTTTGAACGGAACCGACTACCTTGATAATTTCTCATCTATATTGAACCAAGGAATTGGTAGTTTTATTTTGGATATAGAAAACAGAGATAGTACATGGTACATTGTGGATACACCTCTTTTGGTGAGCCAGTTCTTATCAACGTTGAACGTATTCCTAGACGAGAGTAACAGTGGATTGTCGGCAAATATTATTTTGTTCATGTTGCGGGTTCATGTCAACATACCAAGTGATACAGATGACTATACCAGCAATGAAATCAGTGAGATATTCAATACCACTAGTTTAAACATTACAAAAAAGGAGGCTCCGGTATTTGACAGAAGGAAGAAATCAGACCAAAATATAGTTTCGGACCCCAAGCTTAACATAACTGCATTAATCGAACAAAATTTAAACTCTGCATACATCTATAAACCACAAGATTTGATGTTCGATAACAACTTTACAACCACAACTAACCTCAGCACCCACAGCATTGCTGACTCTGCTGTCTGGCCTGATCTTGAAACATTCATTTACGGGAAAAAGAAGAGAATGGTTATTAGTGAGCTCACCGAGGTGTTTAACCAGTCAACTTCTCCCTTCTTCTTTCCCAATTCAATCTTACATATCGAGCAGCAAAATTCTACCCTGGAATGCCCTAGTACTGCTGACCAATTTAGGAACATATCCAGTATTCAGTGGAGAATATTAGAAACAGAATTTGATGAGACAAACATTAAACAGTACATGAAGTGTGGCTTCTCGCCTATTGTAACAAATTCATACAGCATAAACAACATCACTGAGATTACCCCACTGCTTACGAGCGGTATGATTTGGTCGTGGGGCGCGAATGAACCACGTCTGTCGAATTCTCGTTTGTTGATGGGTAAGGACTCCATGCAAGCGTACAATTGTGCTATGTTGAAATACATAGCTACAGATGGAACAGCATATTGGTATGTTGACAACTGCTACTCGACGAGGACCATGTTGTGCAAAAACAAATATGATCCGTTCACATGGGCATTGTCTAAAGAAAAACACAAGTACTTCACATACTATAATGGTAAGGACCAGGACGTGTGCCCAGAAAATTATACATTTTCTCTCCCTATCACGCAGTTGGAACAAAGATCCCTGCGTTTGTACCTAGAAGAAATTGAAAGCGGTAACACTAACATATGGATCAACCTAAATTCTATTGCAGTAAGTAACTGTTGGTTAATAGGTAATCGTGGAGTTGTATGTCCTTACCAGCGATCTGTATCAAAGAGAAACTTTGTGTCTATGCTCGTACCAGTAGTTGTAATATGTGCGTTCCTACTGGTCTGCGTTCTCTACCTAAGTTTGCTGAGTGTCCCCATACATGACAATCGTAAAAACTGGAGAAGAGTTGTTAATAAAATCTCCAAATCTGAAATGGAGGGTGTTCCTTCATAAGTTTTTTTTAGTGTGGATTAGTCCACTTTAAACCAAACATTGCATTTATCACTGACTGATATTATAACAATATATATATTTTGCATTTACAATATTATTTTAACAGATATATTGTTATCTTTTAAAAAAAAATAGAAATCATTGTTCAATTGAAACACAGTATTCATCGAGCTATCGAATTGGTTAAGAATATTATTTATGCATGCTGGTCGTTTATTTAATAGTTGTGTTTGCTTTTAGAACACGGCGAGTGAGTCGTCTCCTTTTGAAAACTGTATCGATTAAGAATTCCCCATCAATTTCGAGGACTGCGCCCCTATCACATGCCCACTCTTCGACATCATGGTCCACTGCCCACTCGCTGTTTTTATCGAAAATCCAACCTTCAGGTGCCATTACCTCGTCCAGAGATTTGACCCCAGGTGGTGGCTTCTGTGCTCTACGATACTCATCATTCAAATCGAACAGACTGGTGGAGAACAAAAACAATTTCCAAGTTGTGGGGACTATCCCTTCCCTAAGAATCTCAAACACCTCTACTTCGCCTGCTTGTGGTGGCATGTCTAGTACAATATCATAGTGATGTTTTTCGCCAAATTTAACATATGTTTCCTCCTGTATTGGCTCTTTCTTCCTCCTGGTCAGTCGTTTGATGTGCTGATTTACCTTGGGATGGATAATGATTGCTCCTACCCATGCTGTCGCGCTAAAGAGGAAACTCCAGTTGACCAGCGAACAAACAGATCTCAATAAAATAAACGATAGTAAACAACCAAACACAAGCCATGTAGTTGTGCGCTCGTTTGTAAAGGCTGCTGTTTCGTTTGTAAACTTCGATACGGCTTCCATTGCCTTAAGCTGGGTAGTTGTTAGGTTTTGTAAATCACGCAAGTTCATCACTACCTGCATGCCATGTGTTATATCTCCATTCTCAGATGTTGCATCTATGCGATCCGTTAATGAAGCTCCATTCTTGTAGTTCTGTGTAGAGACCTTGCTGTGTGGTTTATTGGCCAGGATATCATTGAAAAGTGATCTACCCACACGGCCACTAGTATGACCGAATTTCCTTGGAGTACCATGCTTTTTATTGTATTGTGGTAGACATATTCCAAACACCATGTATAGTAATGGGAATAGCGCGATATACATTGGGTTGTAACACACCTTTGTGAATACCAGCAACGCCACTACCATCATTGCAGGTCGTTTCCACGCAAGGACCCTTACCACCGAGTCTTGCAATTCAAATATACCTTCCATCCTTTCAGAAAGTTGGCCAATATTTGATGCTAGTGTTGTTACCGAAATAGTGCTGATCGGATTGGTATCGCCGATGTCTGATCCATCGTCATCCGTTAGCTGAAGATGCTCTCGCTCCGGAAGCCTTTCTGGCACAAGTCTTGAGATCAGTTTATCTAAAAATAGCGCAATAAAGGGCTCCTCTGCAACCCTTTGCACTCCTCCAAATTCATTGTTGACTTCATTTCTCGTAAGATTTAAGTATCGTGCCAGCTCAGCAGCAGCCAGGGAATCAGCAGCCAGTATCTCGTCCCCTGTAGACCTCATTCTTTCGATAGATGCGTTTACGAGTGAGCCAGCTACCTTTTGAAGTAATTCTTTACTTATTAGCGGTTTCTCCTCAGAGCCTTTCCCCCTCTCTAGATTACGCAGTCCAGACATCTGCTCTTCAACAGTCAACACCGAATCTAACAGTACATCGCATTTATCCCTTATATACTGTCGCATAGTATAAGAGAGTAATGCAATTCTGGTAAGAGTGGGTGACACAATAAACTTGGCTTGCAAAGAGTCCCGCCTCCCCACTACCTATAAAGTCGAAACTGCTCTTTATATAAACACCTTTTACCCCAACCCATCGGTTCCATGGCAACGCAGTTTATTGGAGATTGGAGTCATCTCCAACCCAACATCCCAAAAGGGTCACATGATCGTCGTGAATAACGATTTAGAGTTAAATTCCACGTGACACATTAAATTTCCTGATTCGGAAATGAAGAAAAAGAATTCTGGCCAGGATTTCTTTTCCCTGACTTTTCGCGTTCTGTGCCCCAAAACGGACAGAGAGACGCGTTGCGGTGCTTAGCTCATTGTTTAGACCGCAGAGAGCAGTATCAACGACTTCGAACAATAGGGCAAGAACGTCGCGTCTACTGTCAGGGACTGCGCAATGCTTGTGGCTATCGCTCTGCCTGCTACCCGTGGTTTCGCTCTGTTCAGAGACGCTCCGCTGGGTTAATCCAGTTATTCATGCACAGGAATCAGTGGGAGTTGCCCGCGGGGCAAGGAAGGAGAGACTGGGACGCGACAGGTGGATGTCGAGGAGCAAGGAGTGACAGCTCCCTGGCGGGGACCTCGACCGGTTCGAAAATTGCTTTATATACTTCAGCGATGAGGGAGGTTCGATATGCCAAGGACGGGGTGTTTATTTATATGTTTACGCTAGTCGCTTGTATTAATATTTGAATATTTAACCTGTATAACGCTCGAGGACACGCAAAACGTGCACTAGTGCTTCGTCCAATATATCGGCTTCCTTCGCATTCCCGCCTGGTTTAATTGAAGCACGTCAGTAACTGTTCTTTTTTTGACTTGATCAGAATAAGTGCCAAACGTGTTGTACTTTTTGTTTGAGTTGGTTGTTTCTGCCTCTTCTTCTTTTGATTTGTTAGAACCATGTTTCACCAACCGACAACGATAACCTCAGTGGTTCCTACGCGTACTGGTACGGCTACGCACGATCGCGTCCAGTTTCTCTACCGTCGTGATGATGGAGACAGCAGCGACAGTTCTGATAGTTCGAGTGCTTCCAAGACATCGTCATCGAAATCTACCAAATGTACAGGAACTAAAGAACAATGTCAGAAACCTGCAGACCATGATATGTCCACAACGATCGGTGTCGCCGTTGCGATCCCAGTATTCGTCGTCATCGTCTTTCTAGGTGGTATTCTCTTTTGCGTGTACCGTCGTGGTAAAAGAGAGGCTCTGGAGGATAACGACCCGGACTTCGATGGTGATGAGTACCTCAACACATCGTATGTCAACCACCAGATGCAACAACAAGGCTACTATAATCCAGGTCCTATGGGAGATAACCATCAGCAGGTCCGTGATCAGTTTAGTGCTGTCCATCAGCAACGCCCGCCGCTTGCTACAAATCCATTTGGCAGTGACAGTTACAGTACGCTTGGTGCCAAACCATACCACATTCCTGAAGGTGGTGATGCCCACTCCCTCAGGAATTTTGCCAGGGAGATCAAGATGGATGGGTCCCATGGTTACAACCTTGCCTCTAAGTCTCGCAATGCATCGCGCTCTTCTTTGGGCCAGAGTACTACTTTCGGCTCCCAACAGCACTATTCCTCTGGTCCGAGCGCGCTAGATTCTGAGTCTCACTTTTATGACGAGAAGGAACCTGCTGCCTTGTACTCTCAGGAACTACCATCAGAGCGTGAACTTGCACCTGCCGAAGAGGATGACGCCATGGCAGCTCAGGCGCAGCCTGACCTACAGGAGAAACAGGTACGGATAGGTAGGATGCCAAGCACGAATTCTGATGGAGAGCCTCTGACTCCAGCTGAGGAGGAAAATATTCGTCGTATGAAGAGTATCTACAAAGTCTACTTGGATCGTAACGACACGATGAAGACGGTCGCTCCGGAAATGGAAGTGGGACTAGATGACGGGGAGGATATTGGAAACGATGCTATGAATATGGCGCCAGTAGAACCAGCTGTAACTCACGAATATGCTGATTCGCATGTTCCTACTGACATAATTCCTCAGCAGAATTATAGTATTGGTGATGTATCTGCAGACAACATAACAATGGGGCACGCCACCCAGAACAGTCAGAGTACTTCCATATCTCATGTCACTGCTCCTCTAGATACGAATTCGAACAGACTGGCTCCAATTGATACTATGAATAACAGGGAAACTTCTTACCGAATTGCATCATCTATCTACTCTGAGCTTCCCAAGCCTGCGGCAACTGCGAACACTGGTCTTCCACAGCAGCAACAATTCAACCAGTTCCAGCAGATGCAATATCCACAGCAGCAACAGTATGCCCAGCAATACCCACAACAGTACGCTCCTCAATACCAACAACAATACCCACAGCAGCAATACCAGCAACAGTACTACAACATGCCTCAATCATCATATATTCCTCAACAACGTAACCACCCTCAAACACTAGAGAGTATCGGAGAATTACCAACGCCCACGCAATTAGCACACGGTATGGTCCCATCCCACTCCCTAACTTCTTTCAGGAAACCATCCAAGCAGCAGTTCCAAATGCAGGCTGCTAGAATGAACGGTACTGCCTTAAACATTATGGATAACCCAGACATGTTTTACTCGCAGAGTGATAACCAGTTCATACCACCGGGGCAGTATGGCAATGATACAACCAGCATAAACACAAGCGGAACGCAATCCACAGGGCTACATCCTCATCAGATGAGAAACAGTATTGTCATGACGAATCCATCAGAACTGCAAGTCAACACTTTGTACAAGCCTGCAGGATCATTCAGAAAGTTCAACGATCCATATTCGCGTAATAACAGTATGAATTCTCAGGGCAATACATACCAGCAGTACGTTCAGAACCAGATTCATTCACGCGTTAGCGGTATTTTAGAGGAAGAGGATACTTTGCAACCACCCAGTCTCCCTGGCATCTTGCCACACAGTGGTTCCAGTGAAGACCTGAGGAAACAGCTAGGTTCCTCGCACAACTTTAATGTACCTATGTAACGTAGTCAATTGTCACCATCATAATATTACATACATATATAATGTTACCATATGCATCATTTTTTGAGACAAAAATTAAGAACCTGAGGTGGTTTTGACCGTTATATGCTAAGATTTATGAGCCTACTTTGAAATATTATTTGAATTAGTTCATTTCGAAATAAGTGAGTCTTTGTATCTATTTATATTACATAATGCGTATTAACCAGTTTTATTTTTGCGTATGTTGTGCGAAATCTACATGTTTACCTAGGCCAGGTCGAAGTCGTCGATCTGGTTTCTGTACTTCATAACTGTACGCTTGATCTTAGAGTTGTCAACCCAGGTCACGTAATCCTCCAGGTTTCTGGTAACCAGGAAAGCAGGGTCATTGATTAGATTAGGTCCCACACGGATGTGGCCTTGCTCCACAAATTTAACAGCATCGGCTATAGTTTCAGCCATCTTTAATCTATGCAGCACAACAGGGAGTCTTCTCCTGCACATCGCACTAACAGTAACCTTGTTCTCAAGGTCACTAATCTTAGACTTTGTAGATAGGATACCCATGTTGTACAGTTTTTCCAGCAGCAACTTCTCGTGCTTGTGGCGGAATGGGTCTGTCGGTGGTAGAAGAGACAGTTTGTGTGCCAGGCGACGAATGTCACCGCACATTCTGTTGTACTTGTGGTAGTCCTCACGGTTCTGAATGTGATACGTGCCCATGACCTGGGTGTCGCGATGACCTTGGTCCTGCTTCCAGTCGTAAAAGTCCACCTTTTTCAGCAGCTTCTGCTCATGATACTTCAGTTTACGCGCCATAGTTCCTGGTGAGATGTAGTCGTTGTGTTGTTTGGCCTGTTCTTACCTCAAGAGTTCTCCCTTTTGTATAGGACCATTGGCGATGAGGTCCTGAAATCATCGGGCAAAATTTTTCAGCTGGCCCAAATTCACCAAGGAGTTACCCGCTCGGACAACAATTTTGGCGGCGTTCCGTAAACCAGTAAGCGGAGACCCCGAGATAATTCGAGGTCCTTTAGAGGGAAACAAGGGAAGCTGAACTTGTCAAAGGTGCTGTCGTACAGTTGTAAGTTCGGTATTTGTAGTACCTAAGGAGAAGAGTAAAACTGTGCTTTGAGAGCGGATATTGTTATTCACCCCCTTTTTTCTTTTTTTTGATTAGTATTGTATTGCGATAGTAATACTAATTGGCAAAACCCGTGTGGCAACAATTCTAGTAAACTCTCCGAGATTTAAGGGATATAAGGTCATATATTTGTGGTTGATATACGTTCCGTTATGTCATTCGCACAAAGAAGATTGTTTTCTGTGACGGCCAAGGCCAGGTCGCATATCGGCGCCGCCGTGATATACTCTACACCGGAGACAACGGTAGCAATGACCGCCATGGAGACACCAAAACTGATCCAAAGAGGTCGCAAGTTCCTGAAACTGTCTCAACTGGTCACTGTCCAGGGCCCTAAAGGTTCTATTAAGATGGAAGTTCCAGATTTTGCACACATCAACGCTGAGGCGAATGCACACAAGATTCATGTTACCGTTGATGACAGTACAAACAAGATTCAGAAAGCAATGTGGGGTACACTAAGATCCCATATTAATAATCATATCATTGGTGTTAATGAAGGACACCTTGCTGTTTTGAGATTTGTTGGTACCGGTTACAGAGCCCTACTCGCCAAGGATGGGAAGTATGTTGGTGTTAAAGTCGGTGCATCTATTCCTCAGGGTCTGGATGTTCCAGAGGGTATTACTGTTTCGTCCCCAACCCCTACTACATTAATCGTTGAAGGATGTGATAAACAGCAGGTATTCTTGTTTGCTGCGAAACTGAGGGATTTCCATCCACCTGAACCTTACAAGGGTAAAGGTATCTACGTCAACGATGAGACTATTAAGATCAAGAACAAAAAGATTAAATGATCTGCTTACAGCTATCACTACATTTGTGTCATTCTTTGGTTCGTATATATATATATTCTCCCCTTCCCCACCCATTCCAAAAGAATGCAATGTCTTTTGCATTACCTGTATTTAAGTTTCCATGTAAATATATAAAACGAGCAAACTAGAACATGTTATTGAATGCTTCGGTAATTATCGATTAAGGGAAGGGTTACTTCGTGAATATGTGTGCGTGTATGAATTATAAAAAAATATTCTAAACGACTATTTCTTTATACATATATATTCCGATATATTCTATCCCTGTTGCTCTTCATCGTACAAATAGTCTGTAGGGTCTCCACCAATTTCCTTGATTTGGATTAGGAAATCGCTTACTGTGTTGGTAAAAACGGCTACATTCGAGCAATTTTTCATGAGGGCATTCAGGAAACTTTCTACCTGGACAAGTGTGAGGGTAGAGAATGCATTGGTGAGTAAGGCGGTAATATACTCGTTAAGGTATGCAGTATTGGAAAAATTATCAGGTACATTATTCCCTTTCAACAACGGAACCGGCATTCTTTCTTCATAGACCAAAACTAATAGATTCCGTAAAAGTAGGGCCTGCTTTCCGAACACAGACTTATGGTCCAAATCTGTAATTGCGAACAATATCTCATTGACAAAAGATAAAAAATAAGTTTGGTAAAATTCACTTTGCCAAGGGTAATCTGTTAGACAGTCAACATTTCTGATAAGATCGATACCTATCTGTAACCCGATTTCTTCTACCTCGTGGTTATGATGTTTAAAGGACCAGAATATCGCATCAACAAACCATTTAAAGAAATTTGGGACTGGTTCTGACATTATCACCTGGAATCCCTTGAGATTTATGGTCCTTAAAAGTTTATAGAAGTAAAATCTGTGGTCAGGATAGTCACTGGTATCTTGTGTCAACATGTTTAAGGTTGGCATGAATGTATTTTCTATAATTGACGCAATGCTCTGAGAATTACGCTGTCCACTTTTAATCACAACTTCGTTCATACAAATTAAAAGCTCAGGATCTTTGAACTTTGGCAACTCAAGTTTGTAGTCGGTTAATGCGATTTCCATAAATGTCTTTATCATTGGATCATAGTACCGATCAAAATCTGTAGCATTTAAGTCCATGACAAATGTCTTAAATAGGTTTAGAACCCTTCTTTTAACATTTCGACAAACCCGCACTCTCGATGTGTCTGGTACGGTTGAATTAGGTACATCCAACTGTTTCATAATCAATTCAGAGACAGATCGGTAGAGTTCAAGTATTCCGATATACGTTGCTTCCAGTTGAACACTAAAATATCTTCCCACTGCTTCACAAACAGAATTGTTTATGTCGAGTATGCTGATTAGAGATTTATACTCCTCGTCAGTATTATTGGAGCCAGAACCACTCATTATGGCCATCCAAGCTGTATTCGGCAATTCCATCAACTCTGTCAAAAGGGAAGATCGCAAAGTATAATTACGTTCCTCCTTCGCAGCTGTAGCACATGCCTTATAAAATTGGTTGCGTTGAGAGGGACCTAGATCACTCGTGATTTGTGCCATGTTATCAATGATATTTTTAATTAGGGGAACATCAGACAACTTGTCTTCGGGTTTGTTGATAACAAATTGGTATTTGCATCTTTCTACAATCTTGGTAAAAGTGTCACATGCCATATCTTGAATCCCTTCATGAGAATCGTGCATGCACTGGAACAACTTGTCCATTATATTAAGAAGAAAATCCCAGTGATTTTTTAGGAATCTTGGATATTGACCAACAATATACATAACATTGGAGTCGTACAATGCTCTGTCGTTTGGTGAAAGAATACGATCATCTGGAATGGCGGTCAATTTCTCGAGGACATTTTTTATGAAGATATTTTCGCTGACCTCACTGATAGTTGATGGAATGGAGCCAATGGACCAACAGAGACAGTTCAGGTTATTCCAAGCCCAGCCATTCTGGTTTTCTTCGTTACCATTGAGATATCCTTCAAGGAGTTCCATCTGTCTATTCAATTCTGTTATTATTATATCTTCAGTATCATCGAAATTCAGATACGTGAGATATACAAGCGTTTCCTTTTCTGATTGATATAGATCAAGCATGTCACTATCACGAACAAACTCTCTCACTATATCCCCACTGTCGATGTCCTTCACAACAATGATCTCTTCGGGTCTCACCATCTTTTCGGTTATAATTATAGTACGCAATTCTGAACATATATGTTCGTATATGTGTTTCTTCAAGGGTAGTTGTTTTAATATCTGTGGGTTCATGGCACCGGAACCATTCATCTCAAAAGACAGCTCTAACGATGGTAGCATGTCCGCTATTGGGAATTGTTGAATTTCAAGAAATAGGGCAGATGTCAGTTCATGCCAGTAATCAAGGCAGACCTTAAAAATCTCAATTTCATCAATTCGCGACAGTTGTACTAAGTATTCGTTGGCTGTTAATAGTAGTGATTTCATTTTTGAGTCGTTCACCTCTAACTTTTCCCTATACGTTTTAAGAAACTTGGTTAGATACTTTGTTAAATCTTGGAAAAACTGTTGACGTTCATAATTAGATGAGGCATAAGTAAGCTTTAGTCCGGAGGTAGCCGGAGGTATTACGTTGTTGAGGTTGTTCAATACACTCTGAAACGATTCTATTATCTGAAACCTATTCTGATCATTATCGCCGGGGACTGCTATTGATATTATGCTTGTCAGACATTGCAGTGATAAATTTCTGGTATCCTTGAGTTTCAAATAGACAGAGCTCAGGATGCTAAGAATATTAGATTGGAAAATATAATCAGACGATACCCAGTCGAGGTAATTAAATAAGCACACAAGGGCAGATTGTTTCAATGTGACCGATTCCACATTCAGATTTAGGATATCGATAATATGAGAATATATTTGAAGGCATACCTCAGACATGGACTTTTTCATTTTCACGATTTTTGCCTGGGTCATCTGTCCTTCAGAAAAATCAAAGATCTCCTCGTAAAGAAGCTTGAGTATCATCAAGTTATTTTCACACACATTGATATTTGATGCTGAACTTTGAATCAGTTCTGGAATAAATTCTGGCCAATTCTCAGGCCACTCTTGTTTTAATATTTCTACTAGGGTTAGATCACATTTGCGGATTAATTGCTGGCCATTGCTCTCACTATACGTTTTCTCGTCCATCACAAAGGACATTATCATACCTACAACAAAGTTCCTAATACCAATCTGTTGATCTCTGGGTAGTGACCTCCATTTTGTTTTGATTAAGTTGTCTAAAATTGAAAGGGCGATGAACCTGGTCTGGTTGCTCTTCGAATTTTGTAGTATCTTGTCTACCTTTGTCCACGACATCGGATCATTCTGAAAGGCTGTAAGGGCGATCTGTGCTTGGTGCTGAGCTTCCCCCGATTCATTATAAAAGGTAAAAACGACCTTGTCTAGTTGTTCAATGTCGTTTTCTGTAAAGTTGGTGTTTGGCACACTCATGGCGACAATGGGTTGATAAGGGTGGCGTCAGATCACTAGGGAGACGCTGGCAAAGGATGAGAAGTGGGATAGTTATATCCGTACGCGAGTGCTGTTAATATTTCTATCGCCGATGCATATATCGTAATTATCGGATTATATACCTCATGTTCTCATATTTTTCATATAACTTAATTTAGGGTGCATGATCTTTGCCATTCAGTAGCCCCGCAGCGGGGTTATAATACGGGGGTGTATTGTGTTCAGAAAATGTTCCGGTCCACGGGTTGATGACAAACGGGATTCGTATCCTGGGAAGTCAGGAAAAAGGCCAAAAGAGTGCTCACTTATCAGGGATAAATGCTCTTCCCAACTGAGTGAACTTCTGTTGCCTATGGTAACTTATTTTTTCAATGTGAACGCGATTGTGAGGACGTTTCGGTCCTTGGCAGCCAGATTTCATTATACGCTTACCTGAGCCAATATATATGACACTGTTGACCATTAACCTCAGGATCGTATTCAGAGAATAGGGAATAACCCCAAATGTGCGAAGATTTGAAAGAGAATAACGTATATGTACAGAAATGTTTATTCCGATATATAAGAAATGGATGATTTCCTTACACTAGGTTTGTTTGGCACTGTGCAACAGCATTACAGGGGGAGTGACTGCCTGGATATATGGCTGAACCTGAGTGCTATACCATTACAAAGCATCCGTTGTTGTTATAGGAATTCCGGATTAGGGAACGTGGTGTAAACAAGAAACACAACGACGTTAGAAATTTAGCCTCGAGCTCCTGGATATGTTCTAATAAGGTTTAACGAGTGTCGTGTCGGACAGAGATAGTGCTTATAGCAGTGTACCTTGTCCAGGTACCAGTGAAACTGTTTAAAACGGCATTTTGAAAGGCAGAACATAGAGATGGAGTAGTCATTTCGCTTTGGAGACACATCCGCACATATAAAATGATTGCCACAACCTCTAAACAATGGTCTGACTGTCTGTTGACTGATTAATTGCTAATATTAGCCCAGTAGGGACCAAATTAAATTCAAAATCCTCATATTTTTGTTTCTTTTTATTAAACAGTGTTTTTTTACGAAAACAACAAAGCGCAAGTGGTTTAGTGGTAAAATTCATCGTTGCCATCGATGAGCCCCCGGTTCGATTCCGGGCTTGCGCATTTAATTTTTTATATTTTTGATTCGAGTCACGTGATCTTCCAATTTCAACTTCCCAAATTGATGAATACCTGTCACTAAATTTGTAAAAATAACTTCTTTCACTACATTATCATCGTTGTGAGAACAAATAACAGTAGCACGATGTGTTGTTCAGTTAGGGGTATATTTTGTAGGATGCGTCACCCTTGCTGACCATATAATTCATTCCAAATTAAGAATGATATCGCTCACAAGAACCCTCTTTCAAGATATCTATTAATGGCACATTTGTACACATTTCTATGCATTAACCCCGTTTCTCCCACTCTCAGACCTCTTGTCTTGAATTAAATAGTCAAAATTGTTACACTAATTATTGTATTGACAATACATATGATGATGATGATATTAATATACGAGAAAAGCAGATATACATATATATGAGGATAAATTTAAGGAAATAAAAAATGGTTTATTCGAAGTTTACATGTTTTTTAGTTCATTAAAATTACCATTCGGCAGCATCAGTGTTCTCCTCAGCCCACTCGGAAGCCTCGGTGGCCTCCTCAGCGACCTCCTCGGTTGGCTCATCGCCATCGGCGACGGCCTCAGCAAGGGCCTCCTCGGCGTTCTGGACCTCAACCTCTTCTGGGTTTCTGTAGAAGTACAGATCTGGCATGATGTTCCATGGCTGGGTTCTGTCAACTAGAGCACCTCTTAGTCTTAGGACCTCTCTGGCAAGTAGGTACCAGATTAGACCAACAGAGTGCTTACCTCTGTTGTTACATGGAATGGC
This sequence comes from Maudiozyma pseudohumilis, assembly GCA_030579215.1. Classification (NCBI taxonomy): domain Eukaryota; kingdom Fungi; phylum Ascomycota; class Saccharomycetes; order Saccharomycetales; family Saccharomycetaceae; genus Maudiozyma; species Maudiozyma pseudohumilis. Next base: position 69,875 of record JAKTPZ010000256.1, read on the forward strand.
AACATCGACGTACTCGGATGGAGAGTCTAGGTCAGTTAGAGCAATAACTGGGATGTTGACGTAAGAAGCCTCCTTGATGGCCTGGGCGTCGGATCTTGGGTCGGTAACAATAACAAGTCTTGGCTCCTTGAAAGAACGGGTGATGTAGTTAGTGAAAGAACCTGGAGTGAATCTACCGGCGATTGGAGTAGCACCAGTGTGGGCGGCGTACTTTAGGACAGCTCTCTGACCGTAGGTTCTGGAAGAGATGGCAACGACATCGTCTGGGTTTGGAATAGCAGCAATGATTCTGGCAGCTAGAACAATCTTCTCCCAGGTCTTACCGACGTTGATGACGTGAACACCGTCTGGTCTGGCCTCGAAGACGTATGGCTCCTGGTGAACCTAAAGTAAAATGTGATAAATATAACGGTTTGGCTGGGGCCCTCCGTATATTTAATAAAATTGTTAGTAAAAAAAAGAACGTTTAATTTATCGGTTTAGTGAGGGAAGGGTGATGTGGGCTGTAATAGTTCACGAGACTGTCGATACGCTAGAATGTGTTGGATGTGATATTGATTTTTGGAATCAGTTTATGCTAATTCTTCTTTCAAGCAGGTACGATATGGGATCGTTATCCTTACTAATAGTTCCACTCCCGAAAGGTAATATCGTATTCATTGTATGGGACGTAACATTCGCTTTGTTCACTTATTCATATCATACATCAATCACACCACTTCTAATCGTGCGGTTCAGAACTACCGAACACACTCTATTCTCGCAATATCAATAATTCTCCACACAATATATTTGCAACTCCACATCCATACTCTCTCTCTCTCACACAAATCCTTCTTTCAACAATAAGTTTACTAGAACTGTATAGTTTAACATACCTGAACGTTTCTGGCACCTAGGTGAGCGTTGGCAGCCAATAGCAATTGGGCATCCTCTGGGGTTAGATCAAAAGTAGCTGGTAGGGACATTTTGATATCTTGTTTTATCTATGCTTTCTCTTGGCCTATTAAGAAACTTACAAACACCTCAATAATAGATACTATCGCACATATAGGTATCAAATACACACCTATCCTCTCTGCAAGTTGACTACCTGTGCTCTGCGTGAAAAATTTCCCAGACAAGGCGTGGTAAAGATGCTATCCTACACGGGCGCAAAGGGGCCGCGGGGAACCAGCGTGGCCAGCCTAGGCAGAGAATTTGCGAGCCCGCACTGGCATCTCCTCAGGCTCAGACACCAGGCGGACCCTCCTGCCTGGGGGGAGATGTCGCAGTGCTCTAGGCAGAGAACCGCGCAGGGGCCCATAGACTTGGCTCCTGCCTGGGAAAAGACCTCTAGGCAGACGGCCCCCAGCAATCCCTGCCTAACCAAAATGTTCCGCCAAATTTCGCCCGGCCTTCCAGCGGCCAAAAGAGTGCGCCGTACCCTAAAAGGGAAATAATCGGTCAAAACCAGAAAATGTGCATTGTGAAAAAACAAATTTTCAAAAAAGTGTTCGGTGTACGGATTTTCCAGTGGTGTAAGGATGCAAAACAGTCCTATTCCTTTCTGCCTGCTTTTTTCGCAGCTGTCATTTTTCCAGGTGCAAATTGGCAGAAATCAGGCAGGAAGTGGCCCGGGAAAGCGAGCACCAGAGAAATAAGGGACACCCGAATTCTCCAGGGCTTGCATATTTCAGCAGGGGAAAGCCAAGACTTTTAAAGAGGAGGAGGTTGGAAATCAGCAAAGGCGATCCTGTGTTGCTGTTACTGTTTGTCTCTGTTATCGTTTCTGTTAATCGATGTTGTTGTGACGATTTGTTAATATCGAAACATGAACTGTTACGCTGACTAATACGACTATTATTATTACTATTAATCTATTAAGATTTTAAAAGCCTTAGGAAACACCCCTTCCCCCATATCCCATATTTTATTTTTGTTATTCTTTTTGCATAGTTATACACTATTGAACAACGGAAGTTCGGTCGTTTTATAACTGGTAATTTATTTGCATAGTACTCACATTTTCTTTTGCGTGTACGCTTTCTACACACACATACATTCACAATACTAGCATAATGGCATTTACAGATTATATCCCTCCGTGGATGAAGGAAATACCTTCTTTTGAAAACGGCATGGACAAGAAGGTTGGTTCGAAGCTTGTCTCCAAATATGCACGCATGTGTTTCATCTTTTCAGCAACGCTCCTGTGTGTGCTGCTGCCACTGTGGTACTCTATCTCAGTGACATATACATTCTTCAAAGTTGACCATCGTATCAAGCATCACATTTTAAAGAGAGGAACGTGGTTCCACAGGATACCTCTGTATCACAACAAATCGCTGCGAATGTGCCTCTTCTGGTGCTCTGTGTGTTATGTGGCGGTTATGTACAGATCAAGCGCTGATTTGTTGCATATTACAAAGAGACTAGGAAGAGTAGCTGTTGCACTGATGCCACCGTTGTTGTTTGTTACTCTGCGGCCATCTCCGTTACCCAGGACGTTATACTTGAGAATCTTACCCATTCACAAATGGATATCTCGAGTCGTTGTCCTTGCATCCCTTTTGCACAGCATCTTGTATGTATACTATATGCATATGAAGGGTGTATTTTGGATGAAGATTAGGAAACTTCCAAATATCTACGGGGTTGTCGCAATGATGTTGTTTTTCGTCATAGGTATAACATCCATTAGGAAGTTCAGACGCATCAACTTTAGGGTGTTCTACTATGTTCATTATATCTCTACATGGTTGACAGTTATCCTTATACACTTGCATGCTCGCCCTGGTGTCCCATATTACACAGCATTGAATTGTGCAATATTGGTTTTCCAAATATGCTATAGACTGCATTACACAGGGAGGACTCGCGCAACCGTTATCCCCATCTCGCCCACCCTTTCCTTATTCGAGTTCCCAATGAAAGATATGAAGAAGAAGCCCATTTTGCCCTCTGGTCATGTTCGTATAAGTCGCTATAGTTCAAATTTCGTAAAGAGGTGTCTCTTCCAGTTGGTCCCCTTCCAACACCCATATACGATAGCCAGCTTGCCCGACGACGATACTGTGAAATTGATCATTAGAAACGGCCAGTTCGAAACTAAAAATAACGAGGATTACTATGTAACTGGTGCTTTTGAGCCTGTTATTAACTTTCTAGAAAGAACTCAGAACGTACAGGAATATTTGAGACTTCAAAGGAAAGGCAGTAATCCATTTAGAATTAATTCATTGGGTCTGCTTCATTCTCCTTTACATTACATTGTAAATGCTAGAAAGGTATTAATTTGTGTCGGTGGTTCGTCTATTTCGTTTGGTTTGCCACTTTTGAGGGTACTGAATTTCAATGGTGTAATGGTACGGTTGCTGTGGGTTATTCGTGACTTCAAGGATTTGAGATTATTGCAATACTTCAAAAACAACTTTGAGGGAATGGAAATATACATTAGTGGAGATTTTGACAGTGAGCAGGATATTCAGCTGGACTACGATGATAGAGTAACAGAGCCCACTCAGGCCCCAAGTTTGTTATCCCAGACCAACGAGACTTGCGCTCTAAACCCAAGGAATAATAATATTACCTACGGGTCAACAAGATCAAACTCATTTACCCAAATAACTGATGTCACTGAAGACGCAGATGAAATTGACTTTACCAACTCATTTTCACTAAAAAAGAATAAGTCGCTGTCGCAGTTAAGACTGGACAGTAAATTAAACTTGTCCCAACAAAAGAAGGCGGCCGGTACAGCATTCAGAAAAGATGTGATTTTGGAGGAGCCACCATGCTCTGCATGTCCTCGTATTATAAACACCACGGATGATGAAGAAGCGATGTTTCCTTGTGATTCGACAGATCAAAAGATTAAGGTGCCGTCAGGCGTGAAGATATATTGCGGAAGACCAAATCTGAATGAGCTTGATTATGCTTGGTGCTTGGAGCAGGATTGTGATGATGCTACGGATGATGACGAGTGTTGTCAGAACAAATTCGGTAACGACCTTCATGCGAATGTTGAGAAGTTATCTCAGGTTTGGGTTGTAGCGGCTGGTCCAGATGGGCTGGTCGAGAGTACACGTCATTGGGCTACAGATGGTGGTTTGCACTTCCACGCGGAAAGTTTCGCTGTATAAAGGACGACCCGGTATGATACCGAAAATCATTTGTAATTATTATTAAAAAGTGTTATATGTATATATATATTTTGATTCAGGAGATCGTCTCTAAAGTATGATAATGATATTAATTGAAGTGGTAATGCAGGGTGGGAAATGTTCCGTGTAATAGTGGTGGATAAAATTACAGTTAAACTGTAAGAAATGTATAATTGATAAGTTGAACGGGACAATTTGGCCTCTGATAGAGGCATGGTTGTAATTTCTACTTATTCCGAGCTCTCATCTTTTCAATTCTTGCCTTCAGCATTCTAGTCACCTCAGCGGCACGTTTCCAGCTTTCTTCATTATCGTTATTCAGGAGTTTATTGCTGTCAGCATCTCTGTTAGATCCGATGTTCAGATTTAAACTTGGAGATGGTGCAGGTTCCGTACTGGAGTTTAATCTTAATGAATCAACTCTTCTTCTTACATCGTCACTCGAACTTACGTCGCTCAACCTCCGGCCCTGGTCGGCACGGTCTCTGTTATCTCTTAACCTTATGACCTCTTTTTCAAGATCGGTAATCTTGATGTTTAAGGATGTCACTTCGTTCAGTCTCTTTTTTATTATTTCGTCCTTATTTTCCATCTCTGCTTGCATGAATGCCTTCTCTTCGCGCAAGTTCTTATTCTCTGCCTCTACAGCGGCCTTTTCTTTCTGAAGAGTAGCCAATTTGGCTAGGACATCTTCTCTTTCCTGTTGTAGCAATGAGTTATCTTTCTTCAATGATTGCATCAACGGACCCTGACTGGTACGATTAGAAGGTGTGGTATTGGAGTTGAGATTAGCGGAAGGGCTGAATTTGACATCTGAGTTCTCTCGTTTAGTGAGCTTAATATTTCTGAATGATGTATCGTCCCTCTGGCTGGTTGTATTGGACCTTTTGGAAGGTGAAATGTTAGATGATGATGGGCTACGCTGAGATGGGCCTCTTTTTGATGGGATAACTTGCGGTTGATCAGTATTGCTGAAACTTGGAAGAGAGTTAACAAGCTCCATAATTTTGTTCTTTTTAATATTATCCAAATGCTCTAGGGCATCCATGAAATAGCGTTCACCGAGCATTTTTATTAATGTGGCCATACATTCAAATCCGACATTTCTCATAGCCGGCTGAGTGTCATTTACCACTTTCAGCACAATTGGAAGTATCGCATCCTGGTCACCTTCCTGGTTGAGCTTTTTTAGTAGAGCCTTCTTATCTATTTGTTTCATATTCTGAAGTAGGTGTGTGAGAATACTTGTAGACTCTAGTCTAATCTGGGGGATTTTGTGCTTCATTGCTGTTAGAATATCGAGCAGCATATCATCGTTAGCTGTTAAAAGTGGGTTGAACGTGTCACATATTAATTTTATGCAGTTACGAATAGGTTCAATGGCAGTAACCTTCTTCTCCTTCGTTCTTGTCAGTAATGGATTAAAAACTAGAGTCGCGTACGATTTATTCAATGTACCCTTTTCCAGTTTACTGAAAATCTGTATAATGGACTCTGTGGCCAGAGTAACGGCTTGTAGGTTTACATCCTTGGTGAGAATTGTAGCGTAAACAGTAAGCAAATTCGTGTAATCTTCCTTTGGATCTAGTTTCTTTACCTTGGTCAAAATAGGATCATGTAGTTCTTCTAGTGCATCCACTCTATCCTTCCACTTGGTAGATCTTGCTCTGTTGTAAAAATCCTCAGGTAGTTTATCAAGTATCTTTTGGGCTGGAAGTAAGGACAGTGGGTCAATACTTGCCTGCTGTTGAAAGGCCTCTCTGCCAAGGGATAATGCAGCTGCAGATGTGCTGTCTTCCATCATTATTGTATCACCATCACCGTCTACGTTTGCATTTTGAGCTGCAGTTTCAGCAGCTTCATTGATTCTCACGATCCCCTCAAAGAGCGTGTATACTGGTGTGTTTCCCTCCTGTAACGCTGTGGTTTCCTTTTCAAACATCTTGGCTAGATCACGCTGTTGGATGGACTTCAGGTTATCGTTGATAAAATCCTGCAGGAATTTCATGTAATCAGAGTTATCGTGTACTATTCTGAAAATTGCCACTATAACAGCCATTGATTCAGCTCTCACTGTACGATCGGCGTGAGCAGCCAGCTTGTGCACTTGCTCCAAGACGCGGTTTATGAACCCCAGAGGGTTGTTGATACCTGCAAACCCGTATGTTCTGCACAGTTGTGCAATCGCACTCAGCGTAGAGGAAAGCAGTCTCGGTAGTTTTTTTTCCAGGAATGGTAAACACAGATCAATAGTGTTTTCAATCGATCTATCGAGGGAGCATAGAGTCAATATGCAGTGCATAGCTGTATCCTTTGTGTGCTGTCTGGATGATCCCAATCCCTTTTCAACAAGCGATGGAATCCATACGCTCAGCCACCTTTGAGATTTAGAACCGAGATCATTTGTGAGTGGCTTCATTGTAGTGATTAAAGCATCGAGCGCCAGCACACCTTGTTCTTGGGCGACCACATTTGAATCAAGAATAAACGCATCGAACACCGAAGGGTCATTCCAGTATTCCTTTAATTGAGGATCATCCTCGTCAATAGCCTTGTTGAATATGTTGATGAGCTCCTTGTAGCCGCTCAGTCTGCCCTTCCATGATTTGTGATGCAAACGCTCCGCCAGAGAAAGCTTTGTAAAATCCACATCATCGTTTGAACTACCGTTTCCAATATTACTAGAACTCATGGTAGTAATATATGTAAGTGTATTGGCGTATTGTGGAGTTTTGGGGTGAGAGTCAAACAATATCTATAAGGATGCGATGTACCCCGTTTATATCCTTTTGTTTACATTTGTTTATTTTGTTTGTAACTGCCTTAGCGGATTTTCGCGCCTGATATTTGTGTGCACGTGACTTTCTGGCGTCTGACGCCGAAAGTTGCTAGGAGCAGTCTGTAGGAGGGAAATAAAAGAGAGGTCAAGAGGTTTCCCTTACACATGTGTTGATTTTATTATATGTATGTACGTATCTGCGTAAGTACAAATGAGGGTCTTCTTTTTTTCAAGTTGTTGGTGGGGGTGAGATGGTTCCTTCGCTCCATTCAGGTATACCCGTGCACCTAAAGAAATAATGAGGGCAACTTTTCAAGAAAATACGACTACATATTAGGGCATGAATTCGGTGTGTATGGCAGCGTTTAATTTATTAAGTTCTGTTGGGTGTTGTTTTTAACGCGCCCAGTTAGGCGTTGTTTTAATATTCACCATTCGAAAATATTTAGTGCTTAAATATGCATATATTGGACAGAAGACGCAGCAGTCCACTCTCGATATGAGAAGCAGCCCAGCCCCCCATCGTTTATCAGCTAAAATATTTCAACTTCCCTCCCTCGAAAAAGAAAATGAATAACCCATTCCAGTTTGAGGATGGGTTCCACCCGTATAATACCCTCGCCCACGACACCTCATTTAATACTGTGTATGCTTGCTGTCGTGTACCATGTGACGCAGTGTCCGGCCCATTCAAGTGGTGCAAGTTGCCTGAATACTCGCTGCTGGCAAACGCACAATAGTATCGGGCGTCGCCTAGTCATTTTGGTGCCCTCGCAATTTCCCGGAGTGGTGTGACTGGCCGGGCGTCGCTGTCATTTTGTAGGCGACCGAGGCGACCGGCGACAGTAAATGCAGTTGCCGGACTCTGACTCGAGTGAGAAGAGAGTCAACTATGTTTTATATATAAAGAGACGGTTGGTGCCAAGTGAAAAAGGGGAAGTCCCATTATATGTATATTATTTTTATTTCTTTTATTCCTTTTTTTTTTTTTTGCATAACCATAACTACAAATATATATTATCAAAGAACATCCCAATGGTTAACACCACCCCTATTAACATTGACAAGTGGGTAAAAGAGCACCCAGAGCTTTTGGCCCCACCTGTGTCAAACTACTGTCTGCACATGGATGGTTTCACAGTTATGTTAATTGGTGGCCCAAATAATCGCACTGACTTCCACGTAAACCCTACCCCTGAATGGTTTTTCCAGAAGAAAGGTACAATGCACCTAAAAATCTGTGACCCTGACGATGGCGAGTTTAAGACAATTGTTATTAACGAGGGTGACTCGTACTTGTTGGGTGCCAATATTCCGCATGCTCCAATCCGCTTCAAGGATACTTTGGGAATTGTCGTGGAGCTGGAGGACAGGGGTCAGCAGCGCGAGGACGCTATGCAGTGGTACTGCAAGGGCTGTGACAAAATCTTGTACAAAAAGACATTTATCATGAAGGACCTCGGCACCCAAGTCAGAGAACAAATAGAGTTGTTCAACGCTGACCCATCTCTGAGAACCTGCAAGGAATGTGGTACTGTTAATTAAGGTGATAAACTATTTTTTTTTTTTCTCCAGTACGTTTGATAGCGCACATGCTCTCTCATCTATATAAAAAATAAATTATGCAATGAACTCTCTAGACAGAAATGACAAAATTGTATTGTAAAGAACCAGAACCATATCTGCAATGAGCCAGGGCCATGTCTGCAACGATGACTCGTTAGTGGTGTCTGAGGACCCAAACCACCCCGCCAACATGATATGTTCGCTCTGCACCAAGTTTTACGAGAAGGACTGGTGTCTGGGAACAGGTGGAGGCATCTCGATCCGCGATACGGCTACCAACCGCTACTACATTGCGCCCTCGGGTGTCCAAAAGGAGTTGATGAGGCCGCAGGACCTCTTTGTGCAGGACGGAAACTACACAGACAAGGATGTCTTCCTCCGGAGACCCCAGGGACTCAAGCCATCGGACTGCACGCCGCTGTTCCAAACGTGCTTCCGTGAGCTCCCTGATATTGGCGCAGTAATCCACACACATTCGTCAAATGCGGTCGTTGCATCTCTGCTTTACGGCGACAAGTTCGAAATCTCGCACATCGAGCAGATCAAGGCGCTGCCCAGCGAGCGTGTGGATGCCAACACTGGGAAGCGCATTAACCTGCTCTTCGAGGACACTTTGCAGATTCCCATTATCGACAACCAGAATTTTGAGTACGAGCTGACTGGTGACTTGCTAAACGTCTGCCGTAAGTGGCCCCACAGCTGTGCGGTTATTGTGCGTCGCCACGGTATCTTTGTGTGGGGACCCACGATTGCAAAGGCCAAGATATACAACGAGTCGATTGACTACCTCCTGGGCCTTGCTATTCAAATGCACCAGCTCGGCATTCCGACTGTGAAGAAGACGCAGTGAATTATGCGTAGTGTGCTTTTATACTGATTATACCATTTCTATATTACATACATTGGGTTAATGAAGAGTCTGTGTCGTTTCTTGTGTAGGCTGTTGGGTGATCGCTGCGTTTATGCGAACCAATGGTTGTGTTGGATGATCGCTGCGTTTATGCCAATGAAATCGCCACTACTCCCCCACTTTTCGTCTCTTTGTGGTGCTGTGTCTGGCAGCCTCTGCGACGGCTTTCCATATGAGATGCTCGTTGACCACCTTGTTCTTTGTATCGTGTATCCTTGCGGCTGCAACACCCGCCTCGCCCATCTTCTCCCCTTCCTCGCCCGGCTCATACAGCCCGACAAGCACTACCTCACTCCCCCTCAGCACCTGCACACTGCATACAACAGGCCCATCAATCCCCGCGAACCTCTCCCGCACCTCTCCCAGCACGATGTTGGCACTCCTGTCGAATCCCTCCAGAATTGCCGTGCAACATTCACCCTCCGTCGTCACCACGACGACCCTCTTGTGTAGATATTCCTTCAACAGCGGCGACATCCAGTATAGCGCTGCAGTTGTGTGTCTGTGTCTCCTTGTTCCCCTTGGCGAGTTGCCCTGTTCAAGCTCATTAGTGTGTAAATTTTCTGCCCCGCCCCCCCCCTCGCGGCTCCTCGCCTTTATATATTTAGGCCAGGGATTCGAGGTCCAACAGGGATGCCCTTCGAGGTGGCGAACTCCGCCATCCCCAGACCTTTTTGAGAGTAAGCAACGGGGAAGTACACATATAAAATATGGCAGAGAGTGGGCTTGTGGCCAATTTGGAGAGCGACGACGTACCGACAGAAGTCTCGTCGTCAGCGTCGTCGTCAGGGGCGTCGTCGTCAGGGGCGTCGTCTTCAGCGGCGTCCACACCGACGAAGGAGCTGCGCAACACCGCTGACAAGCAGATATTGAAGTGGGCTAACCGTTTGGAGCTGGAGAGTATCGAGCTGCGAGACCGGTCGAGCGAGCTGCTTAGAAACCTGAACAACCGGTACGTCAGTCTGGGACATGCTGCCGATCGCTTCGGCGAGGTGGAGAAGAGTATGTATGAGCTACAAAAGCAGCCAGTCAGCCCGGCTGCTTCGGCACACCAATGGGATGAGTACTAACACGCTGCGTAGAGTTGAAGAAGGATGTGCATGCGATGCTGGAGGAGTGTCGCGGGGATATAGTAGGAGAAGTAGGCAAAATGACTGGTGAGGTAATAGCCGCCGAGGTTGGGAAATTGAGGCAAGAGACCCTCGAGGCGGTGAAAGCAAGTGTGCAGCGTGATGATCCGTCTGTGTCCACACTAGTGTCCACACTAGCGTCCCAAATGGAGGATGTGCGGTGTCTCCTGATAAATATGTCACGGGATATGCTCCGATTGCACGAGCGCCAGGGCCAGTTGGCAACGCATCTGGAGAAGCTGGCAACCCAGCCTCACATTCCCCTGGGTGCAGTTTCGCCCAGCGCCTCGCAGTTGAACGGGACCACCACCTTCTGCGTCCCCGGGTCGCACCAAGGCTGTACAAGGCGGCCCCAGCACAGAGTAATGAAGGCTGTTGTCAAACCGCCCCCCTCTATATCGCGCACCCAACAACGCACCATTATTGCATGGGAGGAACTACAGCAAACACCTGAGGGCAGCGACACGCCGAGGGAGTTTGGGACGTACCCGTCGGAGCTGTGAACTGCAGGCGAGCCCATTGCACCGCGGTGAGTTGTTGAGCATGGCAAATATATGGTGTATATAAGAGGCGCCGTATAGTGTGGGTGTATCGATAAATGAATTTTTGCTACGATATTATGGGGTAGATGGCGTGGTGAAACTTTCCGGGCTATTTGTCAATTGCTTTGGCAGATAGGTGGTTGGAGTGCCGTTTATTATTCGCGAGGTGTATTATGTGTTGTGGTGTAAGATGGAAGACGAAATATCCTTTGCATCTCGCTGAAATAAATTGCTAGAATTATCTACAAGACACATTATGCATTGTTTGCTGTAGTATATAATAGAATAACTTGAATGACGCACGACGCACAACGCACAACGCACAACACACGAACAAGAAGTGTATGCAGAACACGTTGGGCATGGGAATAGGCGAATGTCCCGTTAATTACTGGTGGAATGAATAAAATGGATGATACGTATCCATTTTGTTGTTGGGAGAGTAAATATTTTTATTATTATATTTTATTTCGGGGTTTTAGCCTTTAACATTTAATTCTTCAATTTCTTAGAACGAGGGTTGTGAAGAATATCTCTTCGTTCTCTCCTCGCCATTATACACGATGCAGAGTCAGTATCTTTTGCTGCGACTGTTTTGCTCTGCCCTTTTTGTCGGAAATTATCTACCAGATAAATTATGCATTATGGCAATGTAAGAAATATGATAGAAGAGAAAGGCATGCACGATGCACGTATGAGGAGGGCATGATCACAGCATCTAGCGCGGATACTTTGGACTTGGGTATTCGTTAATGTCTGGGTAATTATTTACTTTGTACGTAGATTTGGAGGATGACATGTTAATTTGTAAATTATCACATAGAACTATGAGCAATTTAAATCTTCTTCACTTTTTGTTTTACTGATTGTTCATGGACGGGTCGCCCGTCCTGCTGTTTTCTATTGGTTCCAGATGTCGAACTTATATATCAGTTCTGCGACCTCGGACTTCTCGCTGTCACTTGCATTCAGTCGGAGTTGGCAAACTTCTCATGCGGCTCTTACCGTTGGTTGGTCAGGCTATACGGTCAGTGTCAGTATTTATCTACGAGACACTTATGCAAGAAAGATAAAAGGGCGGAAAGGCAAGCATGTATGAGGAGGGCATGCATACTGCCTCCAACGAGGAAACGTGTGTACGAGAGTTGGGATGTGTATAAGAGAGACTGCGACGTATATGAGAGACTGCGACGTATATGAGAGACTGGGACGTATATGAGAGACTGGGACGTACATAAGAGAGACTGGGACGTATATAAGAGAGACTTGGGACGTGTATAAGAGACTTGGGACGTATATACATTGATGTTGGGCTAATTGAATATTCACCCCGTAAGTGGGTTTAAAGGGCCGGTGTATTATCTGTAAAATATGAATTTACTTGAGTGGCAGGTTTTGTTCAGGAGCTGTAACAACCTAGAACAAGTATATCAACTGCACAACAAGCATATCAACCTGGAACGAGCGGATCAACTGCAAAACAAGCATATCAACTGTGCAACAACCATATCAACCTGGAACAGGCAGATCAGCTGCAAAACAACCATACCAGCTGCAAAACAACCATATCAACCGGGAACAAGCATATCAACTGCAAAACAACCATACCAGCTACACGACAACCATACCAGCTGCAAAACAAGCACACCCTTACGATTTCACCACTAGCACACACACACATATATATATATATACGGACACACATCTATATACGCACACGCGCACACCCGTATCGCCACTTCCCCTTTGGGACATGCCGCCGAGCCACCCCCGCCGAGCAAGAGCCGAGCAAGACACCGCAGAGACACCGCAGAGAACAAGAACAAGAACAAGAGAACAAGAGCAGAGCACTGGTATAATAACACCCGCGCAGCACCCGCACAACGATATCAGAGACACGCACAAGCACAAGAACAATATACAATATACAATATACAAGCACAAGCACAATATACAATATACAATATACAAGCATAATATTCAATGCACACGCACCCCCACCCCCACCCACATGGACAAACGCGTGACACCAGATCTCCAACATCAAGGGATTCTCCAACACCCCGAGGCGGGACGCGGCGGGGTCTAGCAGCGGGACACCGCGGCGGCACCCCGCACCGGGAATTAGCATCGCCCCCCGAAGCGGCGATGCCCAG
>JAKTPZ010000257.1:0-52755 GCA_030579215.1 Maudiozyma pseudohumilis
TCGAGCTATCACCACCCCGCGCATTGCTGCCCCTCTTGCCTCGGGGAAATACGGGGAAATCTTCCCTTGGAGTGCCAGAGTGCAAGAGAGCAAGAGCGCCAGAGTGCAAGAGTGCAGGCGGAGAGGGGGCCCACCCGGTGTGTGGAGAGACGTCAGCCACGGCAGCGCCCGCAGAGGCTGGGGCTGCACAATGCAGAACGAGAGGGACACCCCGCGGTGGAAGGAAAGGGCAAACACCGCCAAAGCGCATGACAAACACCAGTACAAACAGCATGACAAACACCAGTACAAACAGCAGGACAAACACCGCCAGACACCGGCCGGACTGAGATCCGCCCAATAAGCGGAAAAGAGAGGCCGAGCGGGGGGGCACTCATTTTTGGTCTTCAGTATTGATATTTCGAGGGGTGCGGATATTCACTGGCCCCAAAAGCGGATTTGTTTGGCCGGGTGGCCCGAAGAGGCGCCCCTTCCGTTTCTCCCCCAAAAAAAAATCAAAAATTAGCATGGATCACGTGACAGGTCCTATGGATTCAAAAAATAACGTCACAGACAGGATTCGAACCTGCGCAGGTAAAACCCAATGCCTAATTGCTGTTTCAATGAAATAGCAGGGCATCGCCTTAACCACTCGGCCACAGTAACATTTCGAAAATTTGAAAAATGTACCGTTGTTTAAGTAGTGATCAAAATTCTAAATTTTTTTTTTATTTTGTTGGTTTTGGGTAGGTTGTGTATTGTTCGGAGTTCATAAATGGAAGTACAATATCACGATGTAAGTGCTGAATATTTGTTAGTTCTGCTGGGTTCATTTTCTCTCGATTATGGAAATTTTACGAATCATTCTCTTTTCTTATAGAGTATAAAGTTATATATTGTATTCTTTGCGAGGAATATTTGCAAGCGATGTATTCTTTGTGAGGAATATTCGTGAGCGATTCTACTTAAATATACACTAAGTTATTAACGAGTCGAGCTAAGGCTACAAGAGTCGGTAAAAGGCTATAATGTATGAAAATTAAGTAAAGAAAGCTATATTTCTATTTATAATGTACAAATAGTATACAAAGAAGATCTAATATGCCATCTGTCATTGTTGCTTCTTTTGTATCGAAAGAGGTCATCGACGTCGCGTTGCCACGCCATCGCATAGACAATAGTTGCGTGCTCGCATTATCGTACATTGTGATAATGTACTTCCATTTCAGAACTCAAAACAATACAGACCAAAGGATAGTCGTAACGGCAGGCATAGATGACTTGAGTACACAGAGTTGGCAGGGCATTCAATTCAGTAACTTGGTAAGCATGGGCAAATATTTGTTCAAAATAGGAGTGAATCAGTTGACCACTCTTCGGTCGGAGTTCCTGCATATTGCGAATCAGATCAACGCTCCGCATAATAAAATCAGTGTTTCCTAGTAAGATGAAAACACCCTGAGTTCAGGACCAGCACGTCGATGTAGGCGCTTGGCCATGACTGAGTCACACATCGATAATAAATATGTATCCCAGTCAGCGAAAACAACTTCTTTGCTCATCAAAGTATTTTGGATCAGCATAATCTGCGTCTCATGGTCCGAAGTTGGAGTAAGTACCAGCTCGGTTGGAAAGTTTACAGTAACCTGGCTGTAATGTTTGTGGTTATGGGAAATCTGAGGATCAGTTCCTCTTAAAATAAGGTTTGGTATATTCTGGACAGCATCTGCAGAAATCTCCCAAACCTTGTTTTGAGAGGTAATGGGCCGAAGCTAGCGCACAACCGAAAGCGTTATAGCAAGGTTACTGTTACTTTCCAACCGAGCAGGTCCTTACTCCAACCTCAGACCATGAGACTCAGATAATGCTCATTCACAACACAACACCTTGATGAGCAAAAAAGTTGTTTTCGCTGACTGGGGCACGTACTTGCTATCCATGTGCGACTCCGTTATGGCGAAACGCCACTAGAGGATCTGGTCCAAAACTCACTTGGACTCGGGGTGTTTTTATCCTATTAGGCAACACCGACTTCATTATGAGAAGCGTTGACCTGATCCGTGAAATGCAAAAATTGCACCCAAAAAGCGGCCAGTTGATTCATACCTATTTTGAGCAACTGTTCTCTTATGCGTACCAGGTCACAGAGTTTAGCCCACTGCCAACTTTGTGCACGCAGGTTATTTATGCCTGCCGTTACGACCACCCATTGGTCGTACACCCTGGGTTTGTCGAGACCATTCGGGACGTCCATGACTTTCAGGTTTTCCTCAACAAGGAAGTCCCCAGATCGGCCATTTACCGTGGACCTTCTGATCTGGCCTCTCCCCCTGATAAAGCTGAATTTTTCTCTCTCCAACACGGCAATCATTCCCGCTACGCTGACAAGTACTATTGCAAGAACTGCAACTGTACCAAGTGCCAAGGCGACCACCGGAAATTACGGAATGGCTATTGCACCAATTGCCACTGCAACCACTGCCAGAAACACGGCAAAACGGCCTCTAGAAACCGCCATGGTGTCCAGACAAAAATGCGTCTCAATCAGGTTAATCACCACGACCACGATCCAATTTCTTCTACTGACGACAATTACAGTGATCCAGATTTTCCACCAGAAGAGACTATCTCTTATTACTCCGATGACGAATCTTCTGACTCCAGACCGGCCTCCCCACCGGATGTCGGTTTTCGCAACCTCTCCCTAAACCAGATTGACACCAACGCTAACTTAGTCTTGGATACTGGTGCGGATGCCAATTTCACTTTCGCTCCCTTATGGACGGACATGACACCTTCTGACTTAGGTCAGATCACTATTGTACCCGTTGAGCGTCGTTCCTGTGCACCCGTTACCGTTACACCCGCTTTTGGCAAGAGTTACGCAATTACTGAACAAATTCGTCTTTCGATCTCTTTCTCCTCTAACGACAGCGTTGCCGATTGGTTCTACTTATTACCTCATAACAAAAGGGTTACCTTTTTTGGAAAACCTTTACTCCGTCAGCTTCACTACAGGCTTACGGACACCAATGAGGAAATAACCATTGGTACACACACTGTCAACCTCTCACAATTATCGCAACTCTCTTCTACTACTTCTGGCCTATTCCAAATGGCCAAAAGTACCCCACTGGAGCGCATTACTGCCGAGTTCCCCGACTTGTTTAAAGAAGATTTCTCCGCAGAGTTGAAACACTCATACAAAGCGCATGTTACCCTTAAAGAGTTTCCGTACAAAACTCCCAAGGCGTACTTTGCTACCGGAGACCAACGGGCCGCCATAAAGGAATACGTAGACCAATCTTTACAGAACGGTCTCATTGTCCCCATTGAATCCAATGAACTAGTGGCTCTTAGTCCAATTTTTCCATTGAAACAGTCGGCCGATAAAATTCGTATAATTACGGATTTACGCCAGGTCAATCGGTACCTCCAGTACACCCCACGACCCATTCCCACCACCCAGTCAATCCTTTCTGAACTTTCACACAAGAAAGTTTTCACCGCTGTTGATATCCGCAAGGCATACCAACAGCTCCCACTTACTGGTGATTCCATTGGTATTATTACCGAATTTGGAAGTTATCGCTTTACCCGTTTACCATACGGCTTAGCGTCTGTTCCCTACTGGTGGGGTGAATTCCTTCAAGATGTCATTTCTGCCCTACCGGCGTCTAACGGAACCATTGTCCGTTATTACTATGATGATATCCTGCTGGCGTCGGACGATATGGAAGACCACATGACCGTTGTTTCCCAGTTATTTAGACTCCTCCAAGATCGTGGTCTCACGATCAGTGCAGAGAAGCTTCAACTGGCTACCCCGTCTGTCAATTTCCTTAGGCTACGTTATCAGTCACGATCGCTTTAGGATTGATGATGCCAAGATAACGACTATTGATCGCTGGGAAATTCCTGTGACCAAGGAGGGTATTATGAAATTCACTGGTTTCGTCAACTATCTTCGGATGTTCATCCCGAATACCTCTGAACTCCTACAGCCGTTCTATCATCTCTTAGACAAAACTGTTTACCCTCGTCTACCCGATCCTCAGATCATTGTGGATAAGACCAAAAAGTCATTCGCTCAGATTAAAAATTGGGTCAAAAGGTCACTTACGTTAAAACTGTTTGATCCCCAAGGACAAACGATTATCTACACCGATGCTAGCCTCACAGGCACCTCTTCCGTCCTTTTCCAACCTGAACAGGTCAATCGGAAGGGTATTTTGTATCCGATCTCTTTTCACTCTCTACGTTTCACGGAAACCCAATAAAGGTATTCCGCAAGCTAACGAGAGTTATTCGCGGTCCTACACACACTCCAGAAGCCACGACTACTTTTGTCGTCCCAGATAACTCTGTACACCGACAAAAAAGGTATCAGCAGCCTCGGGAATACATACCGCGAGACACATCCCAGATTTGCTAAGTTCTTGGATTGATAAATGCGTACTGTATTAAGTGGAAGTATGTTCCGGGACAAAAAAACGTCATTGCTGATTACCTTAGTAGGTTTGGCCTCCACAACCAACCGATTTTAAGCCTGTCCGAATGGGATCAATATGCGACCGACGTTCCTATTGCAGCTCAAGCTTTCGTGCTGCAGGTCAATAACCCACTAGGGTTACAACCGTAGTGACTTCATCGGTGACAACTATGCGTTGGAACGTCAGTTATATCTCATCAGAATCTTGCTGTCATCTGTCTTTTCTATTGATTTTAGCAAAAAGAGATCATCGACGTCGCGTCCTCGCGCCGTCGCATAGACAATAGTTGCGTGCCCTCTCTGTCGTGCATGGTGATCATGCTAGCACAAATGTATCTATCAGATATAAGCTACCTTGTTAAGTTGATATCCATGTCGTTTAAGATCCTATTTTTTAATAGTCTTCTTTCAAATAATAAATAAATCTCGTTTGTGGTAATTAATTTGGACTGTATCTAACACCCAAGAAATAGTCTTATCTCTGGTATATTGACCATTTCTATGGCAAATATCCGGACAAGGGTAAACGTTTGGATATACATGAACAAAAATATATACCTTTTATTACAATCTAATTCATAATTTAATGGGGCATTAATTATCTGTTAATAACTAACTTCTTCTCACCTTTTTGCAAGGCTTCTGCATATGTAGGATAATCGGTGTATCCTTTGTCGGTCATTGCGTAGAACAAATCTCTATTATACTTGTTAAATGGCAACCCCTCTTCCAGTCTATCAACAAGATCTGGTGTAGAAATAAAGTATCTTCCATAACCTAGCAGAGTACGATCATTGTGTAATAAATTAATGGCAACGTCTGGATGATCCCCTAGTTCCCCTGTACGGATAACAGGTCCCTTCCAAATGGAATAAACGAAATCGTTATTTCCCTCTTTGTAGGCCTTAACTGGCGTCTGCACTTGTGGTCCAACGGATGTATCGTTGTCCAGTGGTTCCGTCATTTGGATATACGCTAGCCCCCTTCCACCCTGACATCTCTTCTCCAGTTCGCCGACCATGTAGGCAAAAGTAGCAAGTAATGTAGGATCCTCTGAACCGGACATTGTACCGTATGTGTTATATGGCGAAAATCTGATTCCAACTCGAGATGATCCGATAGCCTCTGTTACAGCGTCCACGATCTCTAGTGTTAAGCGTGCTCTATTCTCAATTGATCCACCATAATTGTCTGTTCTCCTGTTGGAAAGGGGATCCTGGAATTGGCCTAGGAGATACCCATGTGCAGCGTGAACCTCCACACCATCTGCACCAGATGCAATGGAATTTTTGGCTGCTGTTACGTAGTCCTGTACAACAGTCTTGATTTCGTCAAGGGTAAGACCATGTTGGGCATTATTACAACGTAGAGCCTCCTCCTTGTCCTCTGGGGATTTGTATATACCATTGGAGGCGGACACATACTTTAGACCTTCACGGGTGAGAGACTTGATACTGGCCTGTCTTCCCAAGTATATCAATTGTGCCCATACGAAACATTTGTTGTCATGAATTCTTTTGAAAATCTTGAACCACTGGTCCATCTGTTCTTTGCTCCAGATGCCCGGCGCGTTGTCATAACCATCCCCTTGTGGCGAGACAGAAACGCTTTCGGTAATGATCATAGTTCCAGGTCTCTGCGACCGTTGACTATAATACTCTTCCGTCCATTGCTTGTTAGGAACATTGCCTGGACAGGTAGCTCTCATCCTAGTTAGTGGGGCCATCACCACTCTGTGGGGTAGTTTGGTATTCCCCACGGTAATTGGCTTGAACAAATTGGTGTCCTTGAATGTTAATGGTTTGAAATTGTCAGTGAATGCCATTGTATGCCTGTCTTGCCTTTAATTTGGTAAGCTCTTGTATCCAAATTCAATTGGTAGCAGTGGTTCTTATACATCGTTTCATCAAATTAAGGGGTAACCCGTGAATGGCTTATGACGTGTCCTGTACAAAGCATAGTAGCAACATTGCAAGACGCATGTGTAAGGTTATACACGGAGATCTGTTGTCCGCGGTGCATCTTACTAATCATTGATGTGTCAGCACTCTGTATTTCCTAGGTGTGTACCTCAGTGTTTCCGTGTTTCCGTGTTTCCGTGTTCCGTGTTCCGTGTTCTGTGTTTCCGTCCTCGGCGCCTCTTGATCACTAAATAAACAGCGCCTTACTATAAGCGGTGACGTACGATATTGAAGGTAACTGATCAAGAAAACATTATCCAGGAAGGTGGCGTTGAAAGATGATTCCTCCTCCCACTATCAACTGTGTCAGTTTCAACCAGACAGGAACATTTCTGGCCGTGGGAACCTCTACAGGCTACGGACTATATAATTGTTCCCCCTTTGGAAAGTTTCATACAGAGAATAATTCGGCTGTGGCCAACTCGAATGCAAGCCACAAATCCTCCGCAACCTCTCCTGAGAGTACAGAGAGTGATGAAGGTGGGTATAGTATTGTCGAGATGCTCTTCTCTACCTCGCTGGTGGCACTGGTAGGTAATGGATCGTCTCCGCAACTCTCTCCGCGCACCCTGCGGCTCGTAAATACACGGCGTGATACCGTCGTGTGTGAAATATCATTTCCTACTCCGGTGCTGAGTGTTCAAATGAACCGTGGTCGGTTGGTCGTTCTTCTAGCATTGCAAGCGTATATATACGATTTGCCTACCCTTACCTTGCTTCGTGTCATTGACCGTGCTCCCACGCGAACCCATCAAATATGCGTCTCGGATGGGTCGGCTCGCAATTTGCTAGTATACCCATCACCCTCTGAGACCATTCCTTCTGCACTCCGTCCAGGATTAACTACCAACAATATAAATCTACTTCATAGCAAGTTGAGTGACCCATTATCCGAGGATATGGAGGCCGCAGGCGACGCTGATGGCAACGCTGATGGAGATAGCGACAGTGATTTGGAGGACAATATCGCTGCCGGTAGCACAAACATAAACGGTGCACAGTCAACACATGTAAATTCGCATTCGCGCACGAAACGCGGTGATGTTATCGTATTTGACCTGGACGCTCTAGAACCAGTACTTGTGGTTGAGGCACATGAGAACGCAATTGCTGCTCTCGCGCTCAGTGCGGATGGGTCCATGCTCGCAACGGCATCGGAGCGCGGTACAATCGTGCGTGTATTCAGTACAGTAACTGGTCTCAAACTCTACCAGTTTCGCCGAGGTACATACAAGGCCCAGATCCAGTCAATGTCGTTCAGTCCGGACTGTGAGTTTCTGTGCGTGTGCGCTTCGCGCCAAACGGTTCATGTATTCAAATTAGGTGGGGACGACCATGCCGCCGTGCTGTCTTCCAGCATTCCAGACAACAACGGAGATGGTGCAGCAACCTCCGCCTCGGCAGCAGCAGCTGCTCTTGCTGCAGACTCCCAGGACCCTGCCCAGCCGTACGTCGACTCTGCCAGGGCCACCGTCGGCCGTCTAATTCGCAACTCCTCGCAGAACCTAACTAGACGCGCCGCAGAGACCCTTGGCCAGATCTTCCCACGCGGTGTGTCAGCGCTCCTAGACCCAGCCCGCCACTTCGCCAGTCTAAAGCTCCCAGGAGCCCCCGCGGACGATGCTCCGGGGAGCAATGGCGGGGCCGATGCTGACACCAGCAGCGTCCGTGCCACAGCCACAGTAGGAGGAACACTACAAGTACGCAGGAGTGACTACCCTGAACTATTCCCACCGCAAGTCAGCGATAATGAAAGCGACAATCAAGCCGCAGCGAACAGCCCTGCAGCAACCCTCTCGATGCTCGAGATCCGCGTCGCCACGACGCAGGGTCAGCTCTACCGCTACGTCATGGACCCAGAACGCGGCGGCGACTGCGTACTACTCGCACAGTACCCACTGCTGGCTGACCGCTAGCGATAGTCCACCTCTTCGACACCAATTTAAAAAAAGAAGGGCTGGTCTTTAACACGACCAAAGGCAATATTACTGCCGATGAGGTCCCGAACCTCACCTCCGATGGTGCCTCCATCGGCCGAATATGAATACTGCCGACGGAGATACAGTTGTGCGGCCCGGTCTGAGCACCCGCGGCCTGTCGGAAAAACTGCGCGGAACGGCACGAAGAAATCCGGGAATTTGAACGAAAACGCCTCGAAGCCTCTGCGGGCAAATTACTCCTTTCTGCAACAAAACTAGCCAACTGACGCAACAGGCAATCGGGCTGGGCATCTGCATACATGCACGTTCTTCTCTGTGCTATCAGCTCTCCCGCTATCATCTGAGCATCGCGTGTTTTGACAGCGGAACCAAAGCAGGAGAGCGTGAGATTATTGGAAATCCAAAAGAAAGAAGATAGGAGGTGGCCGAGAGTTCTGGACGTTCGGGCAGCTGTCTAAGCAGTTGTGTGCCTTTTCTTCTTTCTTCCAAACTGCACATATACAAGTATCTATATTATCTATATATCTGTATATATTCAATACCTGGCTGATTGTATATATCTTGTGTATATGTGTTTGTCTTTTTGGATTGTCTTTTTTTGGGAAAAGGTATACGACCACTATTATTGTTTTGTTTTTTTTGGTTTAAAAAGGGCAAAAGCATCATCTCCTATATATACAATCGACGCCCTGCTGAATGATTTTCCAGTGATTGCATCTACCTCTTTTCTCCTATAGCATTCCTCTTTCGCATACATATCGTTGGCATCCCAATCAATTGGATTGCATTCGCATAAACTCACAAATACACTCACATTTCTGTCTACGGGCCATAGATGCTTTCGTCTCTGTCAAAGTCGGCAAAACAGCCGATTCTGTTTGATATTCGCATCAGGAACACGGACAATACCGACAATGTGCTGTTGATAAACGGTTCCCCTGACCATGCTGGATCAGTGCTACTGTCTGGTATGGTCGTGTTGTCTGTGATGGAGCCGATACAGATCAAGAATCTAACGCTGCGTCTTACAGGGAAGTTGCTGCTCAATATTCCAGCCACTGCTAATAGCCCCGGGGCAGCGATGCATAGGTTCGTTCGTGTCGAAAAGAACTTCTTTACTCATACATGGGATGATCTCAATATTGATTCGTACCTAGATAGTCTTTACTCTAACTATAGCAATGGTGGAATCGCGAGCCGGTCTTCTTCCAATATTGCCGCGATGCAGCAAAATCGCAAACGCAACAGATCAAAGTCTAACAGTTCTATCCTGTCGCTAGGATCGTACGGATCATCCAAGAGTACCTCTGGGTGCCATACTCTAGTCCAGGGTAATTATGAATTTCCGTTTAGTGCAATTCTGCCTGGTTCGCTCACCGAAAGTGTCGAGGGGCTGGACAATGCCGCAGTCGTGTATAGATTGCAGGCAGTCGTGGAAAGGCCTAAGATGGCTGATGTTTCTTGCATGAAGCATTTGAGGGTGGTGCGGACACTTTCGCCAGATGCGGTTGAGTTGTCAGAAAGCACAGCAATCGATAACGAATGGCCACAGAAGGTAGAGTACTCCATCTCTATCCCTGCCAAGGCCATCGCAATTGGTTCTGCAACTCCTATTGATATGAGCCTGGTGCCTGTTTTGAAGGGTCTGCGTTTAGGTCCTATCAAGATATCGCTTGTTGAAACTATCCAATGCTCCGCAGGCCATCGTGGCTCTTCCAACACGGAGCGTGTCATTACTAAAGTTAAGGTGAAGGACCCCATCGGGCATGTTAAACTTCACAAGATGCGCAAACGCATGAAGGAGCAGGGTCTGACTGAGGAGCAGATAGAGACAGCCATGGAAACCGCACAAGACAACTCTGGTGAACCAGCCGATGCTGCATTCCAAGATCGCTGGCAATTTGAGACAGTCCTTAACATTCCACCAAGTCTGTCAAAGTGCTGTCAGGATGCTTCAATTCTGACCAACATCAAAGTCCGCCACAAGATCAAGTTTGTCATATCGTTGATCAACCCAGACGGACACATCTCCGAGCTCCGTGCGTCTTTGCCAATTCAATTGTTCGTATCCCCATTTGTGGCCGTTAACTGTCGCTCGCAGGACACTATTGAGCGTATGCTCCGTAACTTTGGTAAAACCGTTCCTGCAAACCCCAAGCACGAGGATTTGAGTATTAGTAGTGCCACATCAAAGGACGTATCCGGTGGAGCTGCCTACTCCCCAATAAGTAGCAGTAGTGACACCGATAGCGTGTTATTTGCCAAGAACCACACTGAGGTAGAACTGCAAGCTGAGGTGTTGCAAAATAATCTGGCCGCACCACTGCTAGTCTCCGAATTGATGACTCCACCAAACTATGGTAAGCATGTATATGATCGACTGTATCACACAGATAGGTCGGGTGCTGCTACTCCTGTGAGTTCTAGCCCAGCTACCCCAGACCTTATCCCAAGGGTTGACTCTCTTACAAACTCTGTGTCAGAGCTGGGTCAGTCAGACATGGGTACGCAGTTCCCACAGCTCGATGCTAGTACTCAGGGGTCTTCTGGTAGTGGGAGTACAAGTAGGCGCAGCAGTCCTGTCAACGATATTTTCACATTTGAGACACCTACTGCGGTACATGCAAACAGTTCTACCAATCTAGCAGGAATCGGCTTAATGCTTCCACAACAGAAACGCTCAACCTCAGAGATTATCTCGAGAGAAAACTCATTCTTAGATGAGCCGTACGCCCCTTCGCCTTCCTTAAAGGCCGACTGGGAAATCAACAAGCTAAGTAGAGTACCATCGTACACAAAGGCTGTGCAATCAGATATCACTGGTGATGAGCTACCGCCATCTTATCCGGCTGGTGCTGGGAACCTGAAACCTGCCAGAATCTCCATTGAGAGACCTCAAACAGTTCGCCACAGATCATCTTCTTTATTGGCCGTTCCAGGCAGTAGACAAAGATCACATAGTAACCTCAGCAGAACAAGCAACAACTCCAATACATCTCTAAATGCTATGGTCTCGGAAATGTCTCATATCAGAGTATCTAGTTTTGAAAACATGGCTCCAAAGAGCAACACTGTGAGTAAACAGTTTGGTTTTAATATGACGCCAGTTCAAGGTGGCCAAACACAGTTTGATGATATGGCTAATCAACCTCAGGATCCAGAGTCCCCATACATGCAGTCTGCAGAAGCATTCAAAATTACTAGGTCAAGACAAAATAGCATTCAACAAAAAACCTCATCTTTCAACAACTTCCTAGACTTCTTCTCCAGAAAGGAGTTATGATCACGAAATGTGCATATATACATATACCTTGCTTTAGATTGCTACACGAATCACTACTTTCTAGGCATCTTAAAACTACCTAAATAATTAACGAATTGAAGAATATATTTTAAAAATACAACATAAAAAGAAAGAACTGCTCTATCGGGGCCTGACAATGGTCGCTGGAAACAGCCGTCAAGATCAATATCTGACTTTTTTTGCCCCATATGTTGATTCCAATTTAAGGGTTTTCTCGTTATGCCACAAAAACCACAATAGCCTTTTTTTGACATATATAAGAACATTCTAAGAACAGAAAAAAAATAATGTCCAGAATAACATTTCAAATTTTTACAATCATTCGTTCATTATAAAAAATATCTTCACCACATAGGATATTTTTGATATTTAGATAAAAAAAAAGGCCAAGGATAAATACATATTAAACATCACCATCAATGGAGCATTATTTTCAACATTCTACAAGTGTCCTGGATGAACTTGGGTTCAATAGTAGAGACAAAGCAAATAAGAGACACTCCAACCCATACCTGTCAAAGTTATATAATTCAAAACAGTCCAATAATGAAAATGCCACAACATTGGTGGGACCTTTTGAATTAGGGATAAAGTTTGACCCTCGTAAAGGTACTAATGGCGGCAAAAATGAAAACTATGAACTTGGAGCCCAAAACAGATCTAAAAGAAAAAGGGAACAAAAAGGTAAACGGTTGCCAAAGAAAAAGATAATCCCAATGTTTATTGGAGGGTTGGGACCAGACGTGACAGAACACAATCTCAGAGATGTGTTTGGAGAGTATCAATCGTTGCATTCGGTTCGAATTTGCCATGACTCTGGATCACGTAAGTCTTTAGGTTACGGTTATCTTAACTTTACGGATAGTGAGGAAGTTGAAGAATGTGTTGAGAGATATAACTATACTATTGTTTTTGGGAATGAAATAAAAATTATGCCATCTGTCAGAAACAGTGTTTATAGGAAAAATATTGGGACAAACATATTCTTTTCCAATTTGCCGTTGGAGAATCCAAATTTGACAACAAGAGTATTCTATGACACATTTAAAACATACGGGAAAATATTATCTTGCAAATTAGATAATAGAAAGAATATAGGATTTGTCTATTTTGAGGATGACAAAGCTGCCACTTCTGCTATTGCAGATTACAACAATAAAACTTATTTCGGTGCTACCATTGCGTGTGGGTTGCATTTTGACAAAGCTTTGAGAAATTACCCAGATTTTAACAAAACAAAACTAAACCTTAACCAAGATGTAATTTTAGAAGATGAGTTACGCCTATCGGGAACATCAACGAATAGAGATAGTAATGAGTTGGTTGACAAACCGTTGGTTCATCCTAATGCAATTTTTATCAAACATCTTCCAAGTGACACAACTGAGGACGAATTACTGGAGTTCTTTTGTACAATGGGACCAATTAAGTCAGTATTTACCTCAGATGGTAATAATGGGAAAGTCTCAAAATGGGCATTCATTACCTATAAAAGACAAGAAGATGCAAAAAAGTCCATAGTATTGTTGGATAATACGGAATTTAAAGGCTTTAAAATTGGTGTAAGCAAAGCAAAACCCAGAAAGATGCACTCTGAAATTATTAGAGGTGAGTTTTGTTTAGTTTTGTCCAATCTAAGCGCAGTGTGTACCCAAGATTTTTTGTCAACCCTTTTATCCCAGGAACAATTATATTTTGAAAAATTTAAAATTATATCTCAAAGACCTGGTGAGCCAACATTTAGTGGTTTAATGTCATTAAAGGATAGAGAACTTCAACTTAAGGTGTTTAACTTTCTTGAAAACAAATTAGTTGGAGGATCCTTCTTACAGGTCAGAATACCAGAGCCAGGAGCTGAACATCGTTTAATCCAAGAGCAGCTTTACCCTACAGAGGAAGATCTTGGAACAAAATTTGAAAATATACCGGTGATAAGTGATATAGCAGATGTAAAAAGAGAAACATCTGACTTAAAATATACTCTTAACCCAACTACCAAAAATATTGAGTCATTTCGTGAGAACAACAATTTCAAGACGAGCGATAAGAATAGGAATGAACATGATGTTTTTTTGAGTAAAATGTTAAAAAATCAAATCAAAAAAACAATGGATTACCTTCGAATTGATAGTAGCAGTATTAACGACACAGTTGTGCTAAATGTTGAGGATTATATCAAAGATGTATTTTGGTGTCATAATGTCGATACGCTTTCAAGTTTTCTATTTAACTTGAGTTCCAATATTCAGTACGAATACTCCCTGCATAAACAAATATTACAGGCGTTATCTACTCTAGGTCTTCTTAATGAACCCATATGCTATGACTAATTTATATTCAATTATTAAATTTTTGTATATTGCTAAGTTAATTATAATTGTTCTTTGATTAGATGGGGTGAAATATTATTTTTTATTATTATCATAACCTTGCGTTGGATGTAATCATGTATACCATCGGACAACAATTCATTAGATGAAATTAAGGAAGGGAAACGTAGTTAGCGGGAAAATTCCCCACTTTTCCATTAGCTGTTCCATACCACCAATCATCTTGGCTTTTGGTTCTTTTGACGACCTCGATCGTATCCCCCTTTTTAAACGGTAAATCGTCTTTTTCTACTCCATTGAAGTCGTATAATGCTAAGGCTTTTATCTTCTCGGCAGAAGGGCTTTTCACTGACTTCTCTTGCTCGATTCCTTCAATATTGTTGTTATCATCGTTGAACCTTAGGTCAGATGTCATGCCAGAAGTTTGTCTTGGAGGTGGACTCTTGTGTCTGCCTCTCCAATCGAATATTCCTCTCCGTTGAGAATTATCTTCTTGGTTACTGTCTTCTGGAATGTCATCATAGAAGGATGCATCTTCGTAGTCTTCCTCTCCTTTATTGAAACATCGGGAGTTCAGAATATCATATAGAGAACCAAATTCAAAGGGTGGATCTACTTTTCCTGCCAGGATCATTTTTGTTGTGCAATTATCTCCGTACATCTTACGGTTTGTCTCCCTTCTCTCAATAATTGCAGATCCTTCCACTGATACACCCGCAAACAAACCTTTACTCTTGGAGTATGAGAATACAGAGGCAATTCCACCAGTTGATGCTGATGCAGCAAGTTCGGCATCTCTTCCTAACGGACCAGCCGAAACAGATATATTTCCTCCTAAAGTGATAGTTCCAAACTCTGAGAACGATTTAACCGCTTCCTCTGTATTGAGAATAAAAACAAAATCAGTCAACTCCACACCCACCATTCCGCCAGCTCCAGCCCCTGCCATTGCAATGGCGGAGGGAGCTGACCAGTAACCGGCACTTTGTCTCGCTAAGATGACTCCTGATCCAGCCCTCCCTGAGAATAGAAACCCAGCCTTGAAGACAGTAATAATAGCAAGCCCCTTTGCATTCTGAAGCACTTTAGGTGGAATAATTTGATCCTGGCCCAGAATCTGATTAGGTTTAACAAAACTCTTTAGAACATTTGCAGCTTTATTGGCCTCGTTTGTGAGATCCCTAGGAAGAGGGTTATTTAGTTCAAAGTATGGTGCCATGGTGATAATCGTATAGTCATATGTTAACTGAAATCCCTTGTGGAATTAATCAAGTACCTTGTCCGGAAGTAGGAACAATTACACACCCAGCCCTCCGTTCACAGCCTTATATAAGCCTTGCCTTCAAGGGGTGCTTCCATCGCCTCAGCAATTTTCGGGCCGAACTTAGCCCGAGTGCTGAACCCGGGCCTTTGTTGACAGATGGCCTGCCGGTCTCTAAAAACCCTGATGATGTTTTATTAAGTGTTGGAAGATAACTCTCCCTCTTGTGAAAGGGGCGTCAGCAACATCTACAAAATGTCGTCCGGTCAAGATTTTGTGGACAAGATATTCAGCACCAGTACAAAACTGGCGCAAAAGGGGATCTGCATCGCCGATTCAACTACGCAGACTGTGTTGAAGTCTGTGGGCGATATTAAGGATAAGATTGTCTCTTCTCCTGATCTAGATGTATTCCAACCTGAACAGGTTTCCCCACCTGGTGGCCTGTTTTCTGGTTTTCTCCCAGGTATAGGTTCGAGGGAATTGTTTAGAGACAACTGGATGTATGGGCTAAGTATATCCGCTACAACCCTGTTGATTGTTTGGAAGTGCAGGCAACTTCTGACTTTACCTGAACACGTCCCTCAAAACACAGCAATGTGTGTCCTTGTTTTGGGTGATATTAACGATCCAATTGTAAGATCGCAAGTTATGGATCTGTATAGGAGACACTTCACTGTGTTTATTTGTTCTGAGAATGCCAAGAATTTCAAGCAATTTGAAGAAGAAACTGATTTTATCCATCCTATCAATCCTTCTTCCGATAGTGACCTTGCCTATTTTGCTGAATACCTAACTCAAACTAGTGATCCTCCAAGGAAACTGGCTTCAGTTCTCTTCATGCCGAATCTGGCGTACTATCCAAGTGGTGAACAATCTGTTGAAGGTATTCAAAACGAATTGAGATCAAATATTCTGGTGTACTATAATACCCTCATCAAATTACTTCCTCATCTACTCAATTCACAGACCCAATTAATCCTCTTTAACCCAAGTCTGGCACACAACTTGCAGCTAGCTCATCACCAAACTGAAATATTTGTATCTGGGTTTATGTCGACGATTTATAAAACCCTACACACTTATAAGTCGCTTAGTGTAAGTATGGTACATTTAGGTTTATTCCAAGTACGTGGTCAACTCTCTAACTACAAATATATGAATCTAGCTGGCTCAGATATTTCGGATGGACTCCACGTTGCGATCTACCAAATGATAATGAGGTTTAATGGTAACAAATTACAGAAACTAATGCAAAAGGTATGCACACTAGGCGGTACCAATCAAATCTACTTCCTGGGGAAATATAGTTTCACATCATCTTTGCCATTGGCAACTTATCTGCTAAGGTTGCAGAATTTGTTTTCTCGCTACTACGCTGTTGCATACAAGTTTGTTAGGGATAATTTAAACTACTTCAAATAAATAATTTATTAATTAAATATACAAAAGTTAGTTCGTTAGATAACGTGCTGGGAACACGGTTGTATATGAAAAACAAGAATAATTTTCTTCGATTATTTTTGTTTTGATTATATCTGGCTCTCCAGGTTTTCCAGCTGCTTTAGGATAGCGGACTTGGCAGTACCACCAGTAGCGTCTCTTCTCTCAACACTCTGCTCGAAGTTGAAAGTGTCGAATAGATCGGCCTCGAATCTGGCATCGATCTCCTTGTACTGCTCCAAGGTCAACTTGTCAATACCGGACAGGTTTAGCTTCTCAGCAGCAGCAACACACTCACCAGAGATGTGGTGAGTCTCTCTGAATGGAACACCTCTTCTAACAAGGTAGTCAGCAAGATCCGTAGCTAGCATGTCCATGGTTAAAGCAGCCTCCATCTTGGCCCTCTGGACAGATAGGGTAGAGACGACACCAGTGGCAATCAGGATGGAGTGCTCAACGGTGGTTAGAGCATCGAATAGAGACTCCTTGTCCTCCTGCATGTCCTTGTCGTAGGTAGAAGGAATGCCCTTCAAACTCATTAGGAAACCAGCCATGTCACCGAAGACTCTGCCGGACTTACCTCTTAGTAGCTCAAGGGAATCAGCGTTCTTCTTCTGGGGCATCAAAGAAGAACCAGTAGAGTAGGCATCACTCAACTTGATGAAACCGAACTCGGCTGTGGAGTAGATGACCAGGTCCTCGGCGAAACGAGAGATGTGGTTCATGAACAGGGTACCCCAGAACATCAGCTCAACGACAAAATCTCTGTCAGAAACAGCAACAAGGGAGTTACCAATGACGCCGTTGAAACCAAGACCCTCGGCCAGGAATTCTCTGTCGATACCGTATGGGTGACCAGCAAGGGCGCCGGCACCGAGTGGGGAGACGTTCAGTCTGTCCAGAATCTGGACAAGTCTCTTGTAATCCTCAGTGAAGTAGGTGGCGTAGGAACTTAGCCAGTGAGACCATCTGATTGGCTGGGCTCTCTGCAAGTGAGTGTAACCTGGCATCAAGATGTCCATCTCCTCCCTGGATCTCTTGATCAGGACCTTGATAAGGTCGATCATGGCTGGCAGCAGCTTCTCGTTCAGAGTGTCACGGCAGAAAATTCTCAGGTCGGTAACACACTGGTCATTACGGGATCTACCGGTGTGAACCTTACCAGCAATGTCACGGCCAATGATCTCACCTAGACGTCTCTCGTTGGCAGTGTGGATATCCTCGTCATTTGGGTGACGGACAAAGCTGTCAGAGTCCCACTCCTTCTTGATCTCAGCAAGACCTTCGTGGATCTTGGCAAGCTCATCAGCTGTCAGCAGGCCCAGCTTCTGCAGACCAGAAGTGTACACCTTGGTACCTTCAAGATCAGCCTTGTACACCTTGTAGTCGTATGGCAAGGAGGCGTTGTACAGATGCATTAGCGGGTCGGTCTCCCCGGTGAATCTGCCACCCCATAGTTTCTGAGTTCCTTCGTTGTTAGACATGTTGAATTGGTCGTGTTTTGTTGGTACGATTGGTCAATGTATCCTTCTTCCAGTGTTTAAACGGCTGATGTTTATCCATCTGTTGTGCTGGGGGGTGAAATAAAATGCAGTTCTGTGCAAATCTCGACAACTTTTCAGCGCTGAGTCACGCTGAAAAAAAAAATGGTCATCGATTTTGCTAATCTGGTCGTGATGTTAAATTTGTATAGACGGTTATATGAAGATATAAAGGTGCTTTGAAGATGTAGATATTGTTGTTGCGGTCTGCAATTGTTGTTGCAATCTGCAAGTTAGCAATCTGCAAAGTAGCAATCTGCAAGTGTCGATTACACCCCCGCTTGGTCGGTTGTTCTTGTTTGTTCGTTCGCTTATGGCTTGCATCTACCGGAGAAACGTGGGTATAGAGAGCAGTCTCTGACGGTGTATCTGTTACACAACCAAGCTAGAATACGCTCGGTACCAATACCGTAACCACCGTGTGGGCAGGTACCGTACTTTCTCTGGTCGATGAACCAGTAGTATGGCTTTGGATCGATGCCCTCACGCTTGAAACCGGCCATCAGCTCGTCGAGCTGGTTGATTCTCATGGAACCACCGGTGATCTCACCGACAGTTGGCATCAGGACATCAACAGACTCGGTGACACGTGGGTCGTCCTTGCAACGAGGCATGTAGAAGGACTTGATCTCGACTGGGAACTTGGTTAGCAGAATTGGGACACCGATAGTGTCGGTCATCTTTCTCTCGGCAGCCTCGGCGATGTCGTCACCGAACTGGAACTCCTGGCCTTCCTCGTTCAGGACCTGGTGCTCCTTCAGCCACTCGATGGCGTCCTTGTACTCCAGTCTCATGAATGGGAACTTTGGAGCGACAAAGTCTGGGTTCAGCTCCTTGATGATTGGGCCGGCGATTGGGTCCTCAAGGACGTACTGGATACTCTTGACGATCAAGGTCTCGATGTGTGTCAGCAGCTCGTCGAAGGTCAGGAAGGCCAGCTCGGCCTCGATGTGAGTGTACTCGGACAGATGTCTTCTGGTGTGCGACTTCTCGGCTCTGAAGGACTCCTGCATACAGTAGACGTCACCCAGGGCTGGCAGACAGGTCTCTAGGTACAGCTGGGAGGACTGGGTTAGGAAGGCCTCCTCGCCGTAGTAGTCCAGCTTGAAGAGAGTGGAACCACCCTCGACCTGGGTCTGGACCATGCATGGTGGGGTGACCTCGGTCAGGTTCTCCTCCTGGTAGACACGTCTGATGGAAGCAAGAAGGGCGGCACGGACCTTCATGACACCGGATAGGGTCTCACCTCTTAGGGCCAGATGACGCTGGTCCAGCAGGATGGATGGGTCAGCATCCTCAGTGATCTTGTTAGAGAAGGACTCCTCGCCGGCTGGGGCCAGGCCGACGACCTCGTAGTAGTCGACGTCCAGCTCGACGCCACCTGGGGCGCTCTTGCCCTCTGGAACCTTCTTGATGGAACCGTACAGTGTAACGGTGGACTCCAGGGTCAGGTCTAGGGTCTGCTGGGCCAGAGCCAGGTCACCGGTCAGAACACACTGGATGAAACCGGAACCGTCCCTCAGGACAACAAAGACAACCTTCTTGTTAGAACGCAGTCTGTGGATCCAACCGGAAACACGGATACGCTCACCAACGTGCTTTGGAGCATCGCTGATCTTGGCCTTGATGGCGGCTGGAAGAGAGGCATCCTCCTTGATAGTGATCTGCAGGGCAGCCATCTGCTTGGCAGCCTGGGCAGCCTGCTGCTCGGCCTGCTTGGCGGCCTGGTCGGCCTGCTTGGCAGCCTTCTTGCGCAGACCGTCGGCACCCTTGCGGGCCTTCTTCAGAGCAGAGGCAGAGATCTCAACATACGCATTCTCCTCGGCCTTGAACACAAGCAGCTTGGGCTCGGAGCCCTCGGCGCTCGTGTACAGAGCAAACGCAGGCGTCTGGAATGGCTGCTCCTGGGAGCCGGCCTCGGCAATATCCTTACCGGTGGTGTCGTTAATGTACAGAGACATGGTCAATTGGGCGTGGCAGAACGGTGTACTGTTACTGGTGTGTGCAGCTTTTATCAAAGACCTTTTGTGGAGTTATCAAAGACCTTTTATCGACTTATCAAAGACCTTTTATCGACTTATCGCAGCATCAACTCTTAATTATGTCAGAGGCCACGACGCAAAATTTTTCACTTTTTTGACCGCAAATTTTTTCTCTTCGCATCGCCGTCGATTGCTCGATGGATGGACATCGAGCTGACTCACAGAGCCTTTGTGATGTATTTTGGCATGTGATGATAGGGAAGGGTTGGTGCAGTCTTGGGGTGTCCTTTTGCTGTGTTTGTTGTTGTTTGTATAGGCCACTGGACAATCCACAGCTAATACATTATCTCTCTCCCGCGCGAAAATGTCTATCATTGAGTCGTTCTCTAAGCTGTGCCTCGCTGATCCGCCCGCTGCGGCCATCGCCACCAAGTCGCTTGTCTTCAAGCCAAAGACCGCCAAGACCGCTGTTCCGGTTCCTATTGTTGTTGTTGCTCTGCACACTACGCAGACTCCAGGTGCTGCTGTTGCCGCTGCTGCTGGTGCCAAGGACCCACGTTTGGCCCGTGACGATCTGTGCCGTGAGGCCTTTGGCTGCGAGTCCGCCAGGGGATTCACCCTGGCTTACCTTGCCAATGCCACCCAGCCATTCACTCTGCTTGTGGACTCTGCCCTTGAGGCGCTGGCTGACGACGCCGCTCTGCAGCTGAACGATGAGCTCGCTATTTCTAAGGGCGAGCTGTTCAAGTACCTGGCCCAGTACGAGTCCTGCAAGAAGACCGTGGACTTCTCTGTTGTCCCAGAGGCCGCTGCTCCAGCCAAGAAGGAGAAGCCAGCCAAGAAGGACAAGACCGTTGCCGCCCTGGACGACGCCAAGCTTATCGGTATCACTGTCGACAAGGCTAAGGATTTCCCAGGCTGGTACACCCAGGTTCTGACCAAGGGTGAGATGCTGGACTACTACGATGTTTCCGGCTGTTACATTCTGAGACCACCTTCCTACGCTATCTGGGAGCAGATCCAGCAGTACTTCGACGCCAAGATCAAGGCCCTGGGTGTCCAGAACGCCTACTTCCCAATGTTCGTTTCCTCCCGTGTCCTGGAGAAGGAGAAGGACCACGTCGAGGGTTTCGCCCCAGAGGTCGCCTGGGTCACCAGAGCTGGCCAGTCTGAGCTGGAGGAGCCTATTGCCATCAGACCTACTTCCGAGACGGTCATGTACCCATACTACGCCAAGTGGGTCCAGTCCTACAGAGACCTGCCATTGAAGCTAAACCAGTGGAACTCTGTTGTCAGATGGGAGTTCAAGCACCCTCAGCCATTCCTGAGAACCAGAGAGTTCCTATGGCAGGAGGGCCACACTGCCTTCCTAAACTCCGATGAGGCTAAGGAGGAAGTCCTGCAGATCCTAGACTACTATGCCGGTGTCTACGAGGAGCTGCTTGCCGTCCCAGTCGTCAAGGGTAAGAAGACCGAGAAGGAGAAGTTCGCCGGTGGTGATTTCACCACTACTGTCGAGGGTTACATTCCACAGACCGGTCGTGGTATCCAGGGTGGTACTTCTCACCACCTGGGCCAGAACTTCTCCAAGATGTTCAACCTGTCTGTCGAGAACCCACTCGGTGCCGACAAGCCAAAGATCTACGCTTACCAGAACTCTTGGGGTCTGTCCACCCGTACTATCGGTGTCATGGTCATGATCCACTCCGACAACAAGGGTCTGGTCACCCCACCACGTGTCGCTCAATTCCAGGCTGTTGTTATCCCAGTCGGTATCACCAAGAAGACTTCTGATGAGCAGCGTCACCTGATCCACGAGTCCGCCAGAGATGTCGAGTCCCGTATGAAGAAGGCCGGTATCAGAGCCTTCGGAGACTACAACGACAACTACACCCCAGGCTGGAAGTTCTCTCAGCACGAATTGAGAGGTATTCCAATCCGTATCGAGCTAGGTCCAAAGGATATCGAGAACAAGCAGGTCGTCGTTGTCCGCAGAAACGACTCCCGCAAGTACACCGTTAAGCTGGATGAGCTTGAGCAGCGCATTCCAGAGATTCTTGATGAGATGCACAACGACATGTACGCTAAGGCTAAGGACCTATTTGACACCCACAGAGTTATCGTTAATGAGTGGAAGGACTTCGTTCCAAACTTGAACAAAAAGAACGTTATCCTATCTCCATGGTGTGGTGTCATGGACTGTGAGGAGGACATCAAGGACTCTTCTGCCAAGCAGGACGATGGTGAGGAGATCGAGACCGATGAGAAGTCCCCATCCATGGGTGCTAAGTCTCTATGTATCCCATTCGAGCAACCAGAATTGAAGGAGGGCCAGACCTGTGTCAAGTGTGACCGCAAGGCTATCCAGTACTGTATGTTCGGTCGTTCCTACTAAGCAATTTTGCACACTATTGTATAGCATCTTCATGTATACATTTTCAAAAGTACTTCTAAATAAGTAAAATATTTGCTAGCTAAATGATATCCGCTGGTTAGGATAGACAGTTCATAAGTAGGTCTTTTGTTGTTCAGGATGAGTCTTTTTTTTCTACTTCTTTATTTACTGGTTACATGAGAGTTTGCAGCATGCCCAATCTCATATGCAATTGAGAGGATGAAAGGAATGGGTATTTATATATTTATGCATGTCGGCTACTTCTTAGTGGTACCACTGATCTTCCTGACACCACCGGCTGAACTAGTTGTTCTCCTTCCGGAAAGTGTACGTCTGCTCTTAGGCAATAACTGTTTTAGCATGGCATCATCGCCAGCAGAATCAGAGTTGGCAGCTGCACGTTGATCTCTCCTCGTGATATTCGTGATTTGAGATTTGTTTCCGCGACCAATTGTGCTGTCATCGTCAGAATTGTTGTCAGTGAGCATATTGGTGTCTCTGTCGCTAGCAGAAATGTCCTGGTCCATATCAGCATTTTCCTTGTTTTCAGACTCATGACGCTTGCGGGCACCATCGATGTCTTCGATAGTATTTGTACCGTTTTGACCCTTCCTAGGTTGTCCTGGGGAGTTCTGAGGAACGCCCCTGAGGTTGTAGTCGGGTTTTCCGTTTTTCGAGGTGCTACCTTGAGGATCACTTGGAGATCCGGTGATTGTGTCCAGTTTCTGTGGTGTCATGTTTAGATCACGCAAATTAGATTCAAGGCTCTGTGCATCTCTTTTCGTGTTCGCTCCTGTGGACGATGTTGGAGCAGAAGAGTCTCTTAGACGCTTCTTCTGTGCTCTGTATTCCTCCACCGTGACTAGTGGGTATAGGCCACCGATGAGCTCGCTTGGCTCCAGTGATAACCGCATCGTATGTTTCCACTCACGGAAATCGTTCTGATGCAAGTACAACCAATGTTGTTGTGGCCCTACCACCATACCTGGTCTGATGAAACGCAAAAACCCGATACACTCGCTTGCGGTAAATCCGTGCGTATATATCAGATGGGCACCGATTAGACAACCTGTACGTCCAAGACCTGCCTTACAATGCACGGCAATCTTACCTCCGCTCTTGATAATTGTTTCGGCAGCTCCTAAAAAGTTATGAACAATAGATAGATCTGGGCACGTACCGTCCTCGAAGATCATATCAATGTGTTTGATCCCTGCGCGTTCGAAATGTTGTTTGTTGTAGAGATGAGAGTTCAGTCTCACTACTAATTGAACATCATTCTCGGAAAAGAATTTGAGAACACTACGGAATGGCTGGTTCAAATGAGCACGGGATTGTAGTTGTTGTTGCTGTTGCTGCAATTGTAACACGCGTGCATCCTCTTGTGGAGAAGCAAATGCAATAAAATCTGGTGTCAAAACATTGAAATCACCATTTTCGACGTGTTCATACTTCTCGTACACTTCTAAATTAAATGCATGAAGATCGATTAGTCCACGTTCCTTTGCACGCCAGACACCGTATGCAACGTCCTGGATACTGATTTCGAAGTCTGCGTTAGAATACCCAGCATCTCTGAAGGGCATGAATGGTGGATCAACTTGTGCCAACGGCTGTAAAACCTGATGTGGAGTCCATCCCTGTACCAGAACCATGTAGCAACATAGCATGCATGCAGCGTTTGCACGCTGACGAGAGGATGCCGAGGAGTAAAATACGACAGCCTTGTCCGCGTTATCGGGGTTGTTTAATATCTCATGGAATATAACAGCGAACCTGTACAGGTGTCCAATATTCAAAGGCCCAAAGTCCAGATGAAAACTGTTGTAGAAGATCGAGTCCTCGACCGTGAAGAACACAATTTCATCAGAGTCGTCCGGGGTAAAGTCGTACGCCCCTAGGTAAACGCGCCCCTTCAGGAACTCAATAGTGTTGTCGAGGAATAGACTACGGCGCATTGGGGCTCTTTGTCGTGTGTGTTTCGCTCTGGACCTTTGTGACTTGTAAATGAGTTGTCGTTGTGGTACATCCTTTGTGCTGAAATATAGCCCTGGAGGATGGCGCCCGCCCTGCCGCCGCGATCAATGTTTACCCTGTGACCGGATTGGGAAAAATATTGATAGGCCGGGTAGCTTTTCCCAAAAGGGAAATGATATAGCTGGGTAATATAAAAAAAATGAAGCAAAGTCACATTTGGGTGCGACGTAACTGTCAATGTCCCAAGTATTTCCAAAGCTGTGTGGAAAAAAGGTCCATATGCATGTGTTTGTGTACAAGTAGTTTATCCCTGTTTATCAGTCTTGAATTCCATTGGTTTGCGATATATCCGGTCAGCGCGGCTGAGGGATTAAAACATAGCGGGAGACAAATATACTCTTCTTCACCAAACATGCACCCCTTGTGCAAATCATTACTTCACTAGGGATAAGTTTCCTTGCCACGACTGTATCCAAGCCCTCCTCTATCCCCCCTTGAAGATGATTGGCCTGTCTGGAACTCCCCTCCCGGAGTTAGAGCAAATTTTACGTCATCCAGACAATTGACGCGGCAACATCGTGCCCACGAAAAACAAAAAAAAAAGTGACTGCATGGAAGAAGGAGAAAAGAGGACACCTAACAATATATGTCGTGATACCTAGCTACCAGTACTGTGTCGAGGGGTCCCTGTGTGGCTAATAGTTCATGCAGAGAGATGTTTCTGCAGAAGAAGAAGAAAAGGGACCTCCCCGGGACCGATTATTTGTACGGCCGGTTTTCACTAACAATAAAGTTGTAACACAACAATAGTCCTTACGTAGTTTTGTATTGTGTTGCACTTTAGGCACTCGGGATAGTGTCGGCTCCCTCTTGGTAACGGCATATACCTCCAGTCTAGCGATCGTTTGGTCTCTCCCCGTAGTTTTGTGTACTTGCACAGAAAAGTCTCTGCTGACTTGTTTACGCACTTGTCCCGTCAACTCTAAACCCAGCCAGTGTATTCTTCAGAATCCAATGCAGTAACCAATTGTTGTCCCCCGTATCCCTCCCAATGAAGCCCTTTTCAAGCCGCATACAGCCGAACTATCCCTAAACGCCGGGACCCTTCCGCCCACTAGTAAAATGCAAATTCGATAGGCCCGTTCCCACAGCATTGGATCCCAGCATAGTACATCGTTTTCTGCACCCTCAGATCTCACACTTTCCCTCCAAATCCCTCGGCCCCCCAATTACACCAACCCTTTCGTAACCCCAATTGCACCAACCCTTTCGCAACCCCAATTGCACTAACCCTTTCGCAACCCCAATTGCACTGACCCTTTCGTAACCCCAGCCCACTGTGCCTTCCCAACCCCCTTACCTCTCCTTTTCTCGTCTACATCCCAGTATCCCCAACACAACTACCATCCCAACGGTTAAACTCCCGACTTTTAACACCCAAAATTCCTAGCCGCCCAGCGCTTAACGCCAAACAGCTCCCACCCAAAATTACCCGCACATTCAGTCAAAAAATAAATAAATAATTAGAGGAAAAACACGGCAAATATCGCCGCTGCCGCTGACTTCTCCCCCTGCCGGCCGCCCCTCCCAGCGATTCCCACAGACAACGCCGCAGTCACCTGCCCGGCTGCCCGGCTATTCCATTTTCCAGGCCGGGCAAGTCAGAGCAGGCCCGTGCCTCTCGGAAGCGCAGCCGCCCAGAACTCGCCGCAGAGCCGCATGCGCCCCCACGCGCAACCAGCAGAGCGTGAAGAAATGCCCCCACGCCCCACGCCCTCCCCCCACGCACACACCGTCATGCGTCTGCCCATACTAAAGCTCGCACCAGGTCTTGGGCTGGAATAGCGCCGGCTCCCAGGCTCCCAGGCTCCCAGAGTGCCCAGATGCTCCCTGCCATCCCTTGGTTCCGTCATCCGTTATTGTGCGCAGGGTGTCCCTATTGCGGGTCGTATATCTCCTACAAATGCCAGATGTCGTCTTTGTATATTGGCGTTTGTGCTTGTACATGGATATACGTGTATATATATATATATATGTATATATATAACGCAGGTGTGTCCCTATTAAGTGCCACATACTCGCTTTTCTCTCCTGTGGAATCCTTCACACATTGTGGAAATAGATAGTCATTGCATTACATTAGTATATTTTACGTATACACACAACTCGCACTACTACAAATACACAACTACACACATACATACACACACTATGCACGAGACTCTAGGTCAAGTTATCTGGATCTCCGTGAAGCCTATCATCAAGATCTACCTGATTATTGGTGTGGGCTTCGGTCTGTGTAAGATGGGTATTCTAACGGCCGATGCTACCCGTACGATCTCGGATGTTGTGCTGACAGTGCTGCTGCCATCGCTGTCGTTTAACAAGATTGTCGCCAATATCGAGGATAACGATATTAAGATGGTCGGAATTATTTGTCTCACGTCGGCACTGATCTTCGGTACTGGTTTGGGACTCGCTTACATTATAAGGCGTACGCTCCCTGTTCCCAAGCAGTGGAGTGGTGGTATTCTGGCTGGTGGAATGTTTCCTAATATTTCTGATTTGCCTATCGCATACCTGCAGACCCTGGACCAAGGTACGATGTTTACGGCCGAGGAAGGTGATAAAGGTGTCGCTAACGTTATTATTTTCCTGGCCATGTTCTTGTTCTGTGTGTTCAATCTCGGTGGGTTCAGACTGATCGAGAACGATTTTAACTACAAGGATGAGGAGAGCGCAGTCCACGACAGTGAGCGTGGCTCGATCGCCCCAGGGGACAGTGGAAGTAATATAGGCCCAACGGATGTCGCAGCAGGTGCTGCTGCTGCTGCCCGTGGTGCTCGCAACAATAGTATTTCTCCCTTGCAATCGATTCAGGAAGGACGTGTATCAGACGGTTCCTCGTTCACCGATAAGAGTGGCGGTTCCCTGGACAATGAGAAGCGTGTCTCAGACAGCTCCTCTTTCACTGGTAATACTAAGGGTTCTGGCGTTAATAACGTGGAGAAAGTGGAAGCCGATACTCAGGATCTGGCTGATGCGCCTCTGCCTGATCGTATTGTCTCTGAGCCTATGCCAACCGAGCAGAACGCAAGCAGTTTGCAGAGACACTCATCTGCCCAGTCATCCATCGCTACGTCGATCGACTCGAGTGAGTCCAGAGGCGATTATAACATCGAGCTGGGCATTCCTTCCGTTCGTCGTACAGTAAGTCAGCCGGTCGCATACACCGAAGAGCCTAACCCAATGCTTATGACCCGTCGCACAAACAGTCAGATGTCTCTAACTCCTATTCGTTCGCTGGACAAGCGTGACATGCCTTCGGAGGGTCTAAACGATATTATCAGAGAATACTCAAACGTCGACCAGTTCGGAGGCCGCAGAGCCTCTGTGGCTGACAGCATGTTCAACGATGCTGCTACTACAGGTTCTGCTGCAGGCAACGATCAGGGATCATTGGTGTCCCGCGCGTCCTCCAGTTTACAGCGTATCAGATCTTCCAACTTAACAAAAATCCTTACATCTGACGCTACTGTTAGTAAGAAGGACATCGATGAGTCAGGTAGTTCCATGCCTAAGTGGATTCAGAAGTTCCCACTTACCCCATTTATTGTGTTTTTCTTGAAAAATTGTCTGAGACCATGTTCTATGGCTGTCATTGCTGCGCTAACTATTGCGTTCATTCCTTGGGTGAAGGCATTGTTCGTCACCTCTAAGCACACACCACATATCAAACAGGCTCCAGATGACCAACCTGCCCTGAGTTTCTTTATGGATTTCACATCGTATGTCGGTGCTGCTTCTGTTCCATTCGGTTTGATTCTGCTGGGTGCTACACTAGGAAGATTAAAGATTAACAAGTTATACCCAGGTTTCTGGAAGTCTGCCGTGTTATTGGTTTTCCTAAGACAGTGTATCATGCCAATTTTTGGTGTCCTGTGGGCTGACAGAATGGTTAAGGCCGGGTGGTTAGACAGACAGAAGGACGAAATGCTGCTGTTTGTCATGACCATCAACTGGGCCCTACCAACAATGACGACATTAATTTATTTCACAGCAAGTTACACACCTCTAGACTGTGAGGACCCTATTCAAATGGAGTGTACAGCATTTTTCTTGATGCTGCAGTACCCACTGTTGGTTGTCAGTCTGCCATTTGTTGTGACATACTATTTGAAGGTTTATCTAAAGAAGTGAAACCTATCGGAAAGTCCAACATTTTTATTGCAACACTCACGACTTTACCATCACCCTCATCCCATGCATTAGTCTTTTTTTTTTGCTGTCTACAGCACCCCAGAGACGGATCATTATAGGGATATTGATAGCTCTGGACATTAGGATGTCGGTAAACGGACCACCCTCTAATCATTAATTATAGACCTTGGGGAACTTCTATCATGAAAATAGCCTCGATTAACGATGAGAAGAAAATAGAACACACACTGATACAGTGTAACACGCCCCATCTCCCTAAATAGAGCATTGGCCTGTACAAGGCTAGGCCATGGATACATATAAGAAAATAAGAAATTCAGATATGCAATTATTAGTAATTAAAAAAAAAATATAAAACAAATATTAAAAAAATAGTGTTGTAGTATATAACTGAAGCACGAACATTTTGCTATATATCACTTATTGTCCCTGTTGAACTCCGATAGTAGGTATATCGATATGTTCTCACCGTAATTCACGGCGAATTGGTTTTCGACGAGTAACTTTTGGCTGAACCAATCAGCCATTATTGTAGACCGATTTTTGGCCCATGAACCGTCAATTGTATATGCACCGCCGCCACTAGGTTTCATGAACGTGCAGAGATCAAGGATGACACCATTTCTATTTAGTAATTCTGAGGTGACCAAAGCAACTATATTCGCATAAAGTGATGACATTTTAGGTTTGCACTTGATCAAGCAAATTAGCAAACCACCCGCTTTCGCTACAATACAATTAGTGATTGCATTGTGAGCAGAGCGTACTGTACGTTCAAGATCGCCAACAAAATGTGTTAGGCCCAATAATTCTATAGTCTCATTGATTCTTCCCAACACGTACAGTAAATTTAAACGAACGAGGTCCCCGTTAACATTGGTAACTTCGACTGTTCGGATAAAACCAAGATCGCCGGTTCTCAAATATGTTAATCCATTATCTGTTCCTTTGGCCATTCTGCTCTTGAACTGTTGAGAGATAAATTCGTCCCTTAATAACTTCTTGTCGCGGCAGACTGTGTAATTGTAGACATTAGCCTCAGAACAACACCAAATTTCACCAATCTCTCCTTCGTAACATGGTAAGAGCGTTTCAGGATTGACAATGGACACGTTTGTACAGACTGGAACGACTCCAGAATCCTGTAGTCGCAGTCCAGGCGTCCCGACGGGTGCTTCTCTGACCATACCTTCACGTAAAGCTGTAGGGTCTGCAAAAAAGTCAACTGGTGGAACATCCAGATAAGAATGTAGTGAAATCAGCGGATTAAAATGGTGCTGGTAAATGTAATTAATCTGATGTCTCTTTACAAATACTGATTGTGAGCTTAATAATATCGACTCAATTTTGTTGAACTCTGGACGGCCATTGAAGGGGATCATGATATTCTTTACATTCCTAAACATGTCAGCACGAAGTGTCGATATTTGGGCATTTGGGTTTTTTTTACTGCTTTTAGAATTATTATTCGTGGATAATGTGCCTGATCTA
This sequence comes from Maudiozyma pseudohumilis, assembly GCA_030579215.1. NCBI lineage: Eukaryota > Fungi > Ascomycota > Saccharomycetes > Saccharomycetales > Saccharomycetaceae > Maudiozyma > Maudiozyma pseudohumilis. The sequence goes on from JAKTPZ010000257.1 coordinate 30,318, forward strand.
GATACTTCCTCCACCAGTTTTGTAGCCTTGTCCATTAATGTAGCGAACGTATCTAGGGTGAGGAACAAGTCCTGGACGTTTTTGTTTTGAATTTCCATGAGAAAGTATTTCGGATGGTCCATGACAGAATCATAACTAAATAATGTTGTCATTGTACCAACGTAGATACCAACAACACAACTTAAAACAAAGCCTAAGCCTCGAGTATGCGAACACAAGGAAAATATTGACGATCCACCTGACAATTGCAATGTCTCCTTCAATACCTTACACATGTTCATCAAAGTGGCATGTGTCATTGTAACGTGTAGGTCTCTAGTGGAACTATTTTCTAAATCAATCCAAACTAGTCTTGGAGCAGCTAATGTCTTTTTCCCAGGTTTGTAATGAAATTTTGCTTCTAATGTCTTTTTAAAAATTTTGATAGTCAACCCCTGCTTCCTCTTAATTTTAGACATTAGGGTCATCTTAGGAAGAAGCCTTTTGTACTTCTTGAATATCTTATTAACATGACTTGTTTCCAATAGTGCATGCACCTTCATATCAATAAAGATTCTTTTAACTTTATATGTTTGAACAACATAGGCTAAAACCTGAATGTCTCTTTCCACTCTCTTTTCTCTAAATGGTGGCAGTGGGATAATAACAAAATTACAGTAAAAGCATGCAATAACCATTGCCACATAATCGATAGTATTATCTGCAATAATTACCACTCTATCTTCTGCTTTTAGTGGATTTTTAGAACCTACGATTTTCTTTAGGAAAGAAGCAACAATAACCTCAAAATTTGACCAGGATATACTCCGTATATTCATCATGTCGGTGGGTTTGGATCCAGAGTGGAAAGATTCTCCCAGCTCACTAAAGACAGCCTTATTATTTAACGTGGGGATTCTCCACTCTAACACGTCCATGATTGAGGAAAAGTCAGTCAATTTTCTTCGAGGATCACGGGTATCGTAAGATACATCTCTATAGTCAATACCAGAATCTTGAAGAGTAAGGATTTTTCCTGATGTAGAGCCTTCCTCAATACATTGTCCTCTCAACTTGGAGAGGTGTTCTGAAAAAATACTTTCGTTATAGTATGAAGAATGAGGAATGTAGTCTAAAATAATATTGTCGACCTGAAATTTGATAAATTTAGCATCAAGTTCTCCACTAATGAATTTCTTTTCAACTGTACTATTAGCAATTTCGAGAGAGCAATACCTTCTTGGCAATGTGCCTTTAGGAACTACCAATATACACATTGGCTTTATTTTGTGAAAAATCCATAATATTCTGAAAATTTGGTCTACAAGGTCATTCATTTTCTTTTCCAAAACTTTATCTGGTCTATATTGGGTAATAACACTGGATGTCTCGGCTTCATTTGTGGCAATAACTGATTTCTTGGCCAAAGAACTTTCGATAACCATTGCCAGAAAATGTTCCTCTTTATGGTGGTTCAGCTCGAATGCAGATACCTCGTACACAGTGTTGACCGTTCTGATAATTGTCTCAGTAATTTGTTGAAGGTAGTACGTTTGTACCACTCTTTTACAACCCTCAGAGCTGATTTGACTGGAGCTACTACTCTGCGACTTACTACTGCTGTCCAGAACACTCGGAGAGATACTTGAACTCCTATTCAAAGTAGCAGAAGAATCATTCTTAGCACGAGACATATCTGAGGTGTGGGCCCAGTTGGGCAATCTCACTAGTTTATTTTGTAAGAACATGTCCTCAATAAGGGATAAGACATAGACTTTTCCGTTAAAAACGAATCCCATTAATTTTGTTCGTAGGAATTGGGTATCTGGTGGGCATAAATTAGTTATGGTTTCTAACCTTTCAGATGCAGCACTTTTATAATAACCATCATTTGCCGGTGTATTCTTCGAGACGTATGTTTGCATCTTTGCGTAGTTTAGTTTTGCATTAAACACAAATGCATTTATTTTGTCCAGCTGAAAGAATTCACTTACCAGATCTTTAGCTGAGACCCAAATTTCACCAACATTGAGGTCCGGTACAAGGGTAGAGTTATCTGGATTCACCACGCACAATAGGGTATTTGGGTACGGGAACCCAAAAGTCTCAACTTTTAAATAATCCTTGAATGAGCTTGATGAATTAATCATAGCGACAATACTGGCGTCTACTTTATTCTCTTTTAAACTCTCCCTGTTGATGAAGATTTCATCTTGTAATCTCAACTTAGGTTCATGAATTGGAAAGTTATCCAACCCACCAAGTTGATCCTTTGCAGATAAAACGATACCTCCAAAATCTAACAGACTTAAGATTGGTGAATATACAAGTGGCGCATCAATGCATCCCAAATTCTTTAACCACTTGTGAACAACCATTTCTGTAACATCAGTATCGATGGTCGAACACGTCGTTAGGCAGCATTTAATGCAACTGAAATTTATTTTGGCCTTTTTTCTCTCCGCCATGATAGCTTCAGGGTTCTCTAGATAGTTAATAACAACTTGCTTGAGTTGTAGCTGATCATTCAATAGAATATCAACTCTATACTTGTTAATGAGATCTTCGTAACCTCCAGGCCTTTCGAGCAACCTGTCGTTAACTGACAGAAGCAAGTTACCTGTAAATATGTTAAAAAGGACACCAAATATGAGACCAGACGATCTCGTAGGGTCCAGTGTGTTCATAAATGTAAACCTTGCTAGATTTTTTTTATTCACCGATGTGAGTTTATCCTTCACGTTATAACGTTTTATGATGTCGACTTTGTTCCATGATGGCATAGCCCTAGAATCGAGCATCTCGGCCATGATTTTAAACTGACTCATTAATGTTTCATGCTTGATCACTACACCAGATAGTCTCCCCAACGGCGTCCTCGTAAATTCGATGTATGCAATGTATGGAATGTCAAATATCGGCGTCTTCTTTTTTGCCTTGGAGTATGTACCTAAATCATCAGTTTTCATAAAGGTAACAGCGTCAAAGAAATCATTCTTTAACAATTTAATTTTGGTATTATTACTAGTTGAATATAGGTTATTCACTTGCTTATGACAGTCGTTGGATATTAGAATAAATTTAGAACCTGTCATTTTGATAATCTCCATTATTTCACCAAGGGTGTAAGCTTCAAATGAAGCTGGGATAGCGACCATACCTGCAATGAAACACCCCAATAATGCGACAGAAAATTCAATGATCTCATCTTTGTTATACCACAGTATGACCTTCTCATTTTTGTACAGTTTCTTCTTTAACATATCGTGTGCCACTCTCTCTGCTCGCAAATAGAGTTTATCCCAACTAATAAAGTTTTCTTTACCCTTAGCATCAATTGTTATTAACGCATTCTCCTTCCCGAACGTCTCAAACCTTCCTCGTAGAATCTGGGGAAGAGAAAGTGTGTTAATATCATAATCTTTGTATTTTGAAGATAAATCAGCCTGGATGATACCATTCCTGGGTAGCAATGGGATCATGGGTGTATATACAGAGTTCTCAGAGAGTGGATCGAAGGATGAGAGGGAGAGCTGAGTTGAATAATTTCTGGTGTGGCGTCTCAATGGACTAGCTCTGTTAGGTGTGGAATTAACGGTGGTAACACGATACACAGAACTACTGTACTCGGATGACGTGTCTCGATGGGATCTGCCCACGGAGTTCATTGATACATTATCTGGCACACTTCCTGCGTATTTTGAAATATCCAATGTAGATGAAAGACTCTGGTTCCTACCGGGGATACGAATAGTGCTCTTTCTAATATTACTGATGGATTTCCGGTCCTTCACATGGGGAGAAGTGACGTGTTTGTAATTATCCAAGAGTCTCTTCCTCTTGGTCTCGTAACCTTTTCTGGTAAGATTCTCCTCTTTGTAGTCTGCTATCATCTCTCCCAGCCTGTCTTGTATCTCGGACGGCAGTTGGGGTGGGATGGAGAAGTCCATGGTGGCCTGTTTCCTCGAGATCTATCCGAATTTCTGTGCTGAGTGTACTGCGTCCGCTAGAGGAAGTTGAGCAACGCTAGTATGGATGGTTGTGTTGTTCTTATGCACGATATATGTTATAAGTGATATAATGAGCAAAGGACTTGTTCTTTCCTTTATTCTTGATTTTCTTGTAGAACCTCTCTCGTCTAACATGGAGAGATGACATAACAGGAAATCCATTTATTTTCACCTCTTTTCGTACAGGGCCTAGATTCCCAAGTAGGGAAAACTGGAAAGTATTCTAAGCCTGCTAGTGGAGGGAAGGGCGCCAGGGTCCAGATATCATTTATATAATAATTACGCATTGAACTTCACTGCAAGGTTGTATAAATAAGAACTCGATACCCTAGTCCCGCTTCGTTAAGCATTAGACAGGTCCGGCCCATTGCCACAGAGAGTGTGCCAGAGATAATATAACATGGTTAACCTTGTGGAAGCAAGGTTAATATTCGTCCATTTGTATCACTGTATAATATAGCATTATCTAATACGTGTTTTTGAAAAGGCCAATTTTAATGGAAGTCCCCTTTTCAATAGCTGTTAATTGCATCCCTTCAGGGGTCTCGTCCTCATCTGCCGTCCTCCCTGTATCTCTCTGTGGCACACTTTTTCTGCCCTGTCCTAATTGTTGTTTACTGCTGGGTTTGTCTCGCCTGTTTCTGTGCGAGGGCGAGAAAGGCGCAGCACTGCATATTTCCCTTGGGATACAAATGCGCACAAGGGCCATATATAATTAGATATCTCGAGGGTATCGCGCTACCATCTGCAACAAGAGAGGCAGAGGGCATACAACTCAAGCTACATATTCATCATCATCATTATCATCATCATCATCACATAATCAACAACAATGGGTAACTCGATATCGAAGACCTTGGGGAAGCTCTTTGGCTCCCGCGAGATGAAAATCCTGATGCTGGGCCTGGATAACGCAGGTAAGACCACAATCCTGTACAAGTTAAAACTAAATAGAATAAAGACATCTACTCCAACAGTTGGTTTCAATGTCGAGACTGTCTCATACAAGAATGTCAAGTTCAATATGTGGGATGTGGGTGGACAGGAGAGACTGAGACCTCTATGGAGACACTACTTCCCTGCAACAACAGCATTGATTTTCGTCATCGACTCTAGCGATACGGAACGACTAAACGAGGCCAAGGAAGAATTGTACAGTATTATTAGCGAGAAGGAGATGGAGAATGTCGTTCTGTTGGTTTGGGCTAACAAACAGGACTTGAAGAATGCTATGAAGCCTCAGGAGGTATCTGACTTCCTGCAATTAAGCGAGAACCTAAAGAATCAACTATGGTGTGTTATTGGAAGTAACGCTCTGTCTGGACAGGGTCTTCTGGAGGGTCTGTCCTGGATCTCTAACAATACTTCCAAAAAGTAATGTCTAATATGTAATATTGTTATCTTTATATCCTTATTATTTTCTTTTAAACGTGTGACGTAATATCTTTATATTGCCTGTTGTGTATGTTCGTTGACATTTACAGGGGAAGGGTAAAAGAAATAGCTGTAATGGTGACCCCAGTTGAACCCTTGATGAGTTTGAGGCTCTTGGAGAACTGCATTGTGTAGTTCAAATATACAACTAACGGCAAGTCAAATTATTCAATAGGGTCGGAAATGGCACGGTTACTTATTAATTATTGAAAAGTATATGATTCCAACTAAATTCACCTTTAAAGGTACATAGGTCGGGAAGTATCTCGCTGGCATTCTCATGGGGCTGTATGAGCTAGCCGCTTACGAGGTGATATACACAATATAAATAGTTCGAGTACTTCAAAATATCAATGAGTCTATGGGATTCAGTCCTATATCAATATTGTAGCCATTAATGACGTGTGTTATCTTAAATAATGGGTTTGGTTCAAACTTTTGTTTATAATTTTTTTAATCTTTTAACGAATATTATATTTAGTAAGCATTGGCATCATTTCACTAAGAGGCAAATAAGGTTCTCCGCGTAAACAAAAATTTGTATACAGGATTGAAGTAAATTTAAAATCCACATCTAGCCATCGAAAAATTCTAAAATCAAAAACGCTTATCGATTTCAATATAATATACAAGTTACAACATATATGGATACACATACATTTATTTAGTGAAAACATTGACGGTACCATCGGCGTTACCAATGTAAGCCCTGCAGGCGTTGTCAATGAACAGACCAGTCTCCACGACACCAACAAGAGCCTTGATCTTGTCATGTAGCTGAGATGGGTTCTCTAGCATGCCAAAATCAGCATCAATCAGGAAGTTGTTGTTGTCAGTAACGACTGGACCAGCCTTGGCAGAGCCACCCTGTCTGACAATGACATGCTTCGCGCCTAGCTTCTTTAGGTCATCAGAGACACGGACGTAGGCAGATGGGACAATCTCAATTGGAATACCGCTCTTCCAGTTGGTGCTCAGGTACTGTGGTGCCTTCTTTCTGTAGTCAGCAACGACAATGAACTTCTTCGAACTGGTACTGACTAGTTTCTCTTGGAACAAACAAGCACCACCACCCTTGATCAGATTTAGGTCTGTGTCGATCTCATCAGCACCATCGAAGTCAACGTCGATGACGCAATTCTCCTCAATAGAACCTAGCTTCAGACCGTTGTCAAGAATCAATCTTCTTGATTGGAAACCGGTTGGAATGCAGATGAATTGAGAGACCTCTTCACTGTATTCAGAGTCCTTTAGGTACTGTCCTAGTCTCTCAGCAGCGTAGACCACAGTACTTCCACTACCGATACCGATGACCTTGTCAGTCTTAAAGTCAATGTTCTCGTCAATAGCTCTGTAAGCAGCAGCTCTCTTGGAGGACTCTAGCTTGTCAGCTAGAGGTGGAAGGGACTCAATAGATGGAACAGCCATTGTTGTATAGGGAATAATGCGTTGTAGAATGGAATTGGTACACTATATCCAGGGAATGTATCAAAGTCACTTTTATTAAGTACACAGATAATAAAAGGATATAATAGTTAAAATCTCTTTTATACCGGGCGATGAGGAAGATGACGAAAGCCGGATCGATGGAGATTCTCTAATTAAATTTTTCACTTTTCCCGAATGGAGAAAAAAAGAAAAAGGGCGATGACTGGGAAAAATGTGAGGGCAAGGCAGAACTGGCAAATCAAACGTAAGCTAAGTTTTCGTGTAACCAGTTAGGTGGACTTGCAAATGCAATGGTTTTCAAGTGTGTTATTTGTAATAAAGCTATGGAACTATGTATGAATGACAATAACATGTAACAAGATATAGTGGAATGCACCACAAACCGTATTATTATAATATATATATATATATATATATATATATTCTGAGGCCTTAAATCTCGGAACAGCGGAAGACCTCATTACTAAAAAGTCCGCCACCCATTAATGCTGCATTACGGGCAGGTATGACTGAACAATATATGTATTAAAGTACCGACATGATCTGTACGGTTATCAAGGGTTCCCCAGACAAACCCCACAGCAAGAAAAAAAACGTGTATAGAAGTGTACACTCCCTGTTTACTGTACCTGAAAAGCACCACACAAAGCACCGAAGGAACATGCGGTATTCAAACACAGAAACCTTTTAACGCCGCCGGTTTCCCTAGCAATGAGACCATTAATGCCGGTGCAGCGGTACGAAAAATCGACACCGGACTTATAGTAGGAATATTGCTGTCATCTCACCCTCTCGTAATGGTTCACTCTTTGACTTACCACCCAAACCAAACATGACGTTTAATCAGGCATTAAATGCGTTCGGTACATCTTTCCCCAATTCCTTTTCAATAGAATAATTTTGGAGAATTAGGTGGGTTTAACAAGGGTTTTAGTTCCCTGTGGCAATATTCTAAAATATTTCCACTAAAATCCCGCACAAATACACACCTACTTTTTAACACCGCCAGAACTAGACGGCTCCTCGTCATTCAAAAAAATGGTGCCGAGCGGCAAAAAACAAACCAGAGAAAATAAGACGACTAACACCCATACATTTAAGGTATGGGTGTTTTAAAATAACTCAAAAAAATTCTGATGCTCCGAGGAAGAACTGAAAAATATATTACTTCCTTTCGAAGGTGACTGACCAAACTAATTGTCTGGCCTACACTGAACTGAAATTTGTTTAGGTGGGAGCTTCCGGCCCTCCCAGCCTACAATATCTCTTCTAGGCAGACCCTCCAATTCACCCTTCACTAATCTTAATCCCTCTAGGCCAATGGCCAAAATTTACACGGACCCCTCTCCGCCTGGAGTGTACTCCCCTCCGCCTAATGGAGTTCCTTTCTGTTCCTCCATTTACCGTCACCGTCTGGAGTGGTCCAGGTATGGCAGTATGGGGGCACCTCAATGGCTGTAGACCTATCGTAGGCCTGGGGCACCCTCTCAACGGGCTGCCCAGTGGTGTACAGACTGACGATACCGTCCTCGATGGAGGTGGAGCTGCTCGTCTGGAGCTACGGAGGGCGTAATAGTCGGTAAAAGTATAGTGCTAGAAGGAGCCTTGGTAGTGGCTAATAAGAAGACGTGTAATTTATATTCATTTTAGTAAAGTCTTAACAAAACCGTAAGATCAATCAAGAACAATAATGTCTGCTCAAGCTAAGATTTTGTCTCAGGCCCCAACTGAGTTGGAACTACAAGTTGCTCAGGCTTTCGTCGAGCTGGAGAACGCCTCCGCCGACCTAAAGGCCGAGCTAAGACCACTACAGTTCAAGTCCATCAGAGAGGTATGTTTAATCACCATGGAGTAATTATGGAATGCGTAAGAGTTAGGATAATATGCGACCGATAGAGGAATCGAAGGGATAGATAATATGAATTAATGACATAGAGTGTGGAGAAAAGAGAGGTAGACGGAACAAAACCAATTATACAAACCAGGAGATGAATCGTAGTAATTGTACCCTGTTAAGTCGATAAGTGAATTTTGAAGGGAAGTATCCAATACCATAGAAATCGGGAACAGAACATTGAAACAGTTGATAGTAGAACCCAAGGCAGCAGTCTCACATAATTCCCTAACACAATCATGCATATCACAACTCTTCACATTATAAACCGCATATTTTTTTTTGATAAACAATTTACTAACATCCCTTTGTTATGTTTTTCTTTTCTTTTGGAGCGAGTAGCAAATCAATTCCCCCTTTTGATTTACTATTCTATTCTAAACGGAGACCGGAACATATCAAACCACTTTATTATAGATCGAGGTCACTGGTGGTAAGAAGGCTCTAGTTATCTTCGTCCCAGTCCCATCTCTAGCTGGTTTCCACAAGGTTCAGACCAAGCTAACCAGAGAGCTGGAGAAGAAGTTCCCAGACCGTCACGTTATCTTCCTAGCTGAGAGAAGAATCCTTCCAAAGCCAGCCAGAGGTGTCAAGAACATCCAGAAGAGACCAAGATCCAGAACTCTAACTGCTGTTCAGGACAAGGTTCTAGAGGACATGGTCTTCCCAACCGAGATTGTTGGTAAGAGAGTCAGATACCTAGTTGGTGGTAACAAGATTCAGAAGATCCTTCTAGACTCCAAGGATGTCCAGCTGATCGACTACAAGCTAGAGTCTTTCCAGGCTGTCTACTCCAAGCTAACTGGTAAGCAGATTGTCTTCGAGATCCCATCCGAGACTCACTAAATTAAATAACTCTAATCAAGTGCCTTATTTCAATGCATAGGTATTCTTTATCTTTTATCATAAAATTGTATAAACATGTTATAGTTATTTTTTAATACAAATACAAAGTAAGCAATTAAAAAAACAAACATTGTCTGTTCATATATATTGTTGTACATGTATGTACGTTATTTATAATATACATCACCCATCTATTCTTCGTGGTTGGGTGAAATGCAGAATGGAAATCAATAGATGTGTGTTAGCGCTTAGCACCCGCCATATTGACAAAATTGGAGTATCTTGCATTTCTCTTTTGAACTTGGGTTTTGCTCCCCATAATATCCAGATTAATGCTTTCGTTCATTGGAACAGGATCACTCTCATCTTCGACCAGTTCTTCAATGACATTCTTACGAGGTCTTCCCGCATAAGTATTGTTGGTTTCGTCGTTATTGTATGCTGGACGATTTTGGATACTCCGAGGAGGAAGAGTCGGAGGTGTAGCTTGACTTAATTTCGTTACTGGTATATTGAAGTACTTAAACTCCCCACCCGCCTTTGCATTGCCACCGATGTTGACCTCATGCGCTGCAGTAGATTGCTGGACTGGAGTTTTGTTCTCCATTGCGTTTAATTGTCCTAATTTATCCTTGTTAATATACGCAAAGTATGCAACACCTACTATACCGCCACAGATAACCATAAATCTGAAGAAACTGAGCAGCCCACCAAGTACGAGACTAATTCCAGGGCTAAGGAAGTATAGGAGTATGGATCCTAGCAGTCCTAAGAGGAAGGAGGGTATATGGACGCCTCCCACATTTTCCACTAAATACTTCGACATGGCAGAAAATCCTGGTTAAACTTCAAATGGCCTATGTACCCATGCACCTTCTAGCGCTCTTATCTACTTATTCACAATCGAGTTAACATATTGCTTGCTCTGCCAAGGCGGAGTCCTTTTCGTACTGGTGACTTAAGTTTACTTCGATGATATTTTCGGCCTAATCCGGTAACAACCAAAAGGGAAGACTAAGCGAAGAGGAAATTATACGTCAGAATAGACTTGTGACGTGCGACTAGTATAACATTATAAAAGTTGTTGTTATATTTATGTATATATTTGTATATATGCGTGAAGTTACAAATGTGTGGAACACAACCAGGGTATCTGAAATTTTTCATCTGCGCTGCGCTCTCATCCTTGCTAGTTTTCTTGTTGCCATATGACCACCTGCTGGGTTACCAGCTTGCATCCCATTATTGCTCATACCAGGGTTAGGAGCTCCATTAAACAACTGTTGTGGTTGTTGGTTAGGGTTAGGAGCGTTGAAAATAGACGCTGGATTCACATTATTATTGGCGCCGAAATTCAGATTAGCTGTGTTTGATGGGTTAAACATTGGTTGCTGCTGCTGCTGCTGGGCCGGCCCGTTATTCATTTGGTTCTGACCACCGAAATTAAAGGAGCTTCCGCCACCCAATCCACCAGCCTGGAACACAGATCCGCCTGTACTGGCTTGGCTACCACCTCCGAAACCATTCATTGGATTAGAATTATTGTTATTACCGACGACTCCCGAGTTTGGAGCACCATTTTGCATGCTACCACCGAAGGAGAAGTTTGACCCAGGTTTAGTGTTGGTGGCACTATTACCTCCAGTCTGGCTACCGAAGTTAAATCCCTGGGCAGGTGGAGAAAATAATTTGGGTGGTGCTACCGATCCTGAAGTGGAGTTTGGTTGGCTGTTGCCCATAATTGGGTTAGAAGATGCCGAATTTCCATTTAATGATGGAGGAGCTCTCATAAACGAGAACTTTCCTGTTGTCGAGCCTGCTGCGCCAGTAGAAGATTGAGCTGGTTGGGTTGCACCAAATATCTCAGATGGAGTTACCGCTGCAGTACCTCCTAGAACAGGTGCGGCGTTGGGTTGAGTAGGGGCTGCGGCAGCAGGTTTAGCCCCGAAATTAAATGCAGGTGCTGCCTTAGTTCCATCGGTCGCAGGCGCAGGGGAAGTGGTTGCAGCTGCCGCCGGTGGTGCCATAAATGAAAATGTGGTCTTTGTCCCATCCTTAGGGTTAGCCGCTGTGCTCTCAGTTGCTGGTGGAGCGCCAAAGCTGAACGATGGCTTTGCAGCATCTGTAGACACAGGCTCAACCGGTTTGGCACCCAAAGAAAACTTTGGTGCTGCGGCTGCCGGTGTCCCCTCTGTTGGTTTAGGTGTAAATGAAAAGCTTGGAGTAGCGCTGCTCTCCTTTGAAGAACTTGGAAGTTCACCTAGTCCCGACAACACATTTTTGCCGGCTTCAGGTTTACTATCCTTAGGAGCTCCAAACGTAAATGCTGGATTGATTGGTGCGCTACCCTGTGGCTCTGCTGGTTTGGCGCCGAAGTTGAATGCAGGTGGAGTCTTTGTAGAAGGTATGCTGTCGCCCCTCTCCTTTGGTTTGGCACCGAAAGAGAATGTTGGCTTTGTCTCAATAGCTGCGCCCGTGGAAGCAGGCGCGAGGCCAGCCCCGAATTTCAGCGCTGGTTTGCTTGTCGAACTCTCCTTAGAGGACATACTCGAACCGGTACCAAAAGTGAATGTTGGTTTATCTGTGCCATTTGTCAGATCTACTGTGACATCTGGGGCAGCTCTCTTCTTCTTCCTTGGAGCGTTGTCCTCCCTGTCGTTATCCTCGTCGCTACGGCCGTTTGTCTTTGTAATTGCATCTCCGAAGGAGAACCCCTTGGTTGCACTTGGCTTTGTGGAAGCAGCTGGTGCCTCCCTTGGCACACCGAATGTCAGTTTAGGTAATTTTACCTCTTTGCTGGTACCGGCCGCCGCGCCAGAACCTAGAGAGAAGAGCGGCTTGGCAGGCTGTGCCGCGCTATCCTTGCCACCTGGAACACCGACGGATTTAATGGCCACGGGGGAGACCTTCGACGGCGTGTCACTATTTTTGATAAAATCGAACCCAACGGTTGGCATTAGAACAGTAGAGTTCAATTTTTTGGCGGGTGTAATGTTTGTCGAGAGGCTGATTGATGGTTTAGCGGCGGGCACAACATCTACACTAGGAGCAATCTTCTTCTCCTGGGGCCCATTCTGGAGCAGATCACGCTGCACAGCTGTCAAAGACCCACTGCTCAACACACCTTTCTTCAATTGCACCGCTGGTTGTACTGCCACTACAGGCGCGGCGCTGTTATTTTGTGCTTCTGCGGATACTAACTTCCCTGCAACCGCGTCCTTGCCATCATCACCGTACTCCTCTGCATCGTACTCAAACTTGGCAGACCACTGTGTCCCTAGATTCCTGTTCTCCCTGCGCGATTCTTTGTCTGCGGTACCACGTAATGACCTCAGCACAAGTGCAGAACCACCCTTTCCCAGAGCCACGGCCTCAGCATCCTTCCCCGGAGACACCGCCCTAGCAGCACTCCCCGGTGGCATATGCTTAATTGGCGAAGGTGTGGAGGACTTGCGATAAACAACAGTGCTATTGGCATCCTGTGCACCGTCTCCAGACAATTGCGGACGCGATGCACCCACACTTTCCTCCATCCGCTCCAACTCCCCAAACTGCGCGCGCTGTCTCAGCATCTGTCTGTGCCTCAGCAACCTCAACCGCTGAACAGGCAGTATAGGCAACACCGGCGGTCTCTCCGCAAAGCTGCCCTCTGGCTCATATAGCAGTATAGGCCCGTGGGCCTCTGAACTACGGGCAGTTATATTCCTTGCCCTCTTTGGCAGTGGCTCACCCACAGAATCGTGTGTAGACTCCCCAACTTCCGCATCAACACGGCTGTTGTTGTCCTCAGAGTGCGGAGTGCCCCTGTATGTGCTATACAGGTACTTTACGAACCCAGACATGGATCCCTTGCGTGCCGAACCTGTATCGTGATTGTCATTGTTATGCCTCTCTTGTGGCATCTGTCTCCTAGACGCGACAGGCGACGATGTGGTCAAACTGCTCATGTGTGAAGTTTTTACTTGCTGTGGAATTTACTACGACAACAACAACAACAACAAGAGGCGACCTTTGCAAAGAGGCACAACACCTGACCTTGTGTCAAAAGTGATAAATAACTGTCCAAGGCATCCATCGCCGTTCCCTGTATGGGAGTCCAGCGCGGAAATTTTCTCCAGGCGTCCATGGTCATGTGACCACCGAAATGCACGTGACCGATAACACACACGTGACCTCCCCTCACAGCCGTGCACAACGACAGAAACACGAAAAAACACGACGCGTCCCTGGCCTCAAGAAATGGGAGAAACGCCGCAGAGAAACGGGCCGGAGAGAAGGGCCAGAGAGGAACGCCGCAGAGACAAGAGAGAAATAACGCCGCGCCGTTCTGCCACGTAACTCGTTCAGGCTGAGGAGGGCCTTTTTGCACCCACTGGAATGGGGCGATCGCAGCATTTCTCCTGCAGGACCGTCTCTACAGTTGTTGCTAGGCGGTCCCGCAGGCGTTCTTCTGTTTAGAGGCCAGGCGGGGAGATCTCCCCTGTGGGCATTTGTTAGGCGGGCGCGTTTGGGGGGGGTCCTTTGAATCCCAGGCTAGGCTATTTTTTTTCCCTCTCCGCCTAGGCAGAGGCCCCAGGCTGGGCTGGGCTGGGCTGGGTTGGGCTGATTGTTTGGACCCGGAAAGGCCCGTTTCTACTGCCAAACACGTATGCGTTTAGGCATACGTGTTTGCATATATATATATACTTGCATATACGAGTCAGATACTTTTTAACAACTTCGTTGTTGGTTTCTTGGAGGGGGGTTTTCTACCCTTCTAGTCTTGAGTAATAAAAGTAATCCATACACAACACTACACTACTCGAACTATGGCTAAATTTTCTATCCCCAAAGGGAGAGAGATGCTGTACAAGCGTGTCGGGTTTCTGTGCGTGGCCGCACTGGCCGTGTACGCCCTATTGCAGACCCTGGGTGGCGGCAGTCTACCCGGTCTAGGCTCTAGTGATGCTATTTCCGTCCGTGGCCGTGAGCAGTACGTGCTTTCCGGTAAGAACGGGTACAAGTACAGACGTGTTTCCTACGAGCCATACAAGGGCCCTAAGGAGCGCGCCACGTTTGTCACGCTGGCCCGTAACAGAGATTTGTACTCGCTGATCGAGTCTATCAAGTCCGTTGAGGACCGTTTCAATTCCAAGTTCCAGTACGACTGGGTCTTCCTGAACGACGAGGAGTTCACCGACGAGTTCAAGAATGTCACTACCGCTATGATTTCCGGTACCACCAAGTACGGTCTTGTTCCAAAGGAGCACTGGTCCTTCCCATCCTGGATCGACCAGGACAAGGCCAAGAAGGTCAGAGAGGAGATGCGCGAGAAGAAGATTATCTACGGTGACTCTGTCAGTTACAGACACATGTGCCGTTTCGAGTCCGGTTTCTTCTACAGACACCCACTGCTGGCCGACTACGACTGGTACTGGAGAGTCGAGCCAGACATCCGTCTGCACTGTGACATCAACTACGATGTTTTCAAGTTCATGGCCGACAACAACAAGAAGTACGCCTTCACCATCTCCATCAAGGAGTACGAGGCCACCATCCCAACCCTGTGGGAGACCACCCGTGAGTTCATGGCTCTGCACCCTGAGTACCTGCCAAAGGACAACATGCTCGACTTTGTGAGTGATGACGGTGGTTTGTCGTACAACCTGTGCCATTTCTGGTCCAACTTCGAGATCGCCTCCCTGGATCTGTGGAGAGGCGAGGCTTACTCCGCTTACTTCGAGTACCTGGACAAGGCCGGTGGTTTCTTCTACGAGAGATGGGGTGACGCTCCTGTGCACTCCATCGCCGCGTCGCTGTTCCTAGAGCGTGACCAGGTCCACCACTTTGACGATTTAGGTTACTTCCACGTGCCATTCCACCAGTGTCCAATTGACGACGCCACCAGATTGGCCAACAGATGTGACTGTGACCCATCCAAGGACTTCACGTGGAACTCATACTCTTGTGGATCCAAGTTTTACTCGGTGAACAAGCTGCCAAGACCTGAGGGCTGGCAGGAGCATGCTCATTAGTGATCTTTCTAGGTTTTTTTTTGGCCATATGGGCAAAAACAAACAGAAAGGGCTAGTGGGTTATTATTTGTAGAGATGTTTTACATAGTTGGCGCTGCGTGCGCTGAAATACATATATAATTATGAAACAGTTATTTGTATGACATAGTGTGTTGCATCGAGCTTGAGCTTGGGCAGGGCGAGGCTGCTGTTTAGTTTTGCATTGCTGATTTACGGGAGAGTTAGCCCGGTCTCTGATTCTTTCTTTTGAATACGTGGAACGTGGAGACGTAGGGTTTAGCATTGACGAGACGGGAGTGCATTTGCCGGGTTATCATTACTGTTCACTTGAATATATGTAATGTGGAGACGTTGGGTTTTACAATTTATTGATATACGCTTATATATGGTTCAGGGGGTATGTAAGAACGTGCAAGACCCCCTTGTCATTGTAGAACCAATGCATAGAACCAACACGCATTGGCATATATGTACTCTCATTTCTCTATTCAATGCCTTGGAAATAACACCGCTGCTCTATGAATTTCACGAACGAACCGTCCTCAGCATAGAACAATGTGGCGGGCCAGGACGTTTGCCAACACCAATGGTACCACCCAAGGGCAGTGTGCCCATCTCTTTAAACATGAAAAAGCTGTACTGGCACACGTGAATGTCCAGCACCGCTGAGTAATTTAGACATTCTGGTGGTGTGTCTGTGCGAACCGCCGTCGAAAGCGATTTGAGAAAAATAGCCGCTGAGGGGTATAAGCATGTGGCAGAGGCAGTGTCGAAAGCACAAGTCATAGATACAATATTTTATTATGCAGATAAATAGTCGACGGCGTGTTGTAAGAGGTAGGTGCTTACGAGGGTGATCATGAGGGTGATCATGAGGGTGATCATGAGGGAGACATCTCATTCACTCACTAGGGAGACATCTCACTCACTCACTCACTCACCCACTCACTCACTCACTAGCTAGATATCTCACTCACTCACTCACTCACTCACTCACTCACTCACTCACTCACTCACTCACTCGCTACGCTCGTTCGTTCGTTCGCTCGTCGTTCGCCGCTCACTGCAGCACACCGTACTTCCCAAAGAACGAATGCGTCATCTCCACTCCCAAGAACGTCGCCGCATTAGCCGGGAACGATCTCAGCAACGCGGGCCCCAGGCCCGGGAAGAACCCCCGCACACCGCCACGCGTCCTGTAAATCTCCCTGGTCACGCCCGTCATGCTCTTGGCGCCCGAGGCCGCCTGCAAAGTCGTCTTTATCGTGTCGATTGGGAACACCACGAGCCACATGGACATGCCGGCAATACCACCGGCCATGCAGACATTAGCGATGCTGACCTCCCCTGGCGCTACAGCATCGCCCGAGCCAGAACCAGAGCCAGAACGCCTGTTCAGCGCGCTCTTGGCCACCTCGTACGAGGCAAAGTACAAGGCACTCCCGGGCCCGTCACGTGCCAGAGTGGCGAGGGAACCCCTGAACAAGGAGCCGAGCCCCCCCTGGCGGACGATCCCGCGAGCCGCCGAGACAAACGAGCCGCCCTCGGAGGTCTGCAGGACGACTTTGACGCGCTCGGTGGGCGCGGTGACCAGCGTGGTGGGGATCGCGGATATGAACCCGGCGGTGGCCATCTGGGCCACACTCAGCTCGGACCCGGCCGCCTGGCCGCGCGACACGATCTGCTTCCCGACGTCGTAGCCCCAGAAGGAGACGGCGAAGATCGGCGTGACACCCAGCAGTGGCGGGATGACACCCTTGTAGAAGCCCTTGACGGAGTTGAGCAGGAAGGGTCCGCTCTTGGCGAGGCGGGCCTCGTTGAGAATGGTGCGGACTGCATCGGCAGTGCCCTTGGCCTGCCCGTTTTGACAGCGGACTTTCACAAGATCGAAGGGGTGGCCCGTCAGGACGGCGCAGACACCTCCGACACCACCCGCGATGAGCGAGCGCATGTTCTCTTTGAGGGCGCTGGAACCGGCATTTGCACCGGGAGAGCCAATCTCTTGTGTAGTAGCAGTTGTGTCACTAGAAGGATCCATTGTGTGATGTGTGTGAGAGAATTACGGGTCCGTACAGGAAAAAAGAGAGAGAGAAGAGGTGGGAATATGATAAGCGCAGTGGCAAGGGACCATGGGGGCCTCTCCCTTATATATATATACCTTATGCATTGATGGTCGCTCCTATCGAACCTCTGTCCATTGCATGATAGACCTTCCCATCCACTGCCATTGCTACTGCTACTTCCACTGCTACTTCCACTTCCACTGCTAAGCTCACAGGGACCCCGCCCGCCCGAGCAGAACGCATGACTCGCTGCCGCCGATACCCGAGGCAAATGCGGTGGCCACCGCGCACAGAAAAGCGCGCACCACTGGCCACAGGGCGAGAGAGCGACAGGCCCAGCGGCAAGAGCGCCGTTGGAGATCAACGGTGTCACGCCGCGGCCGAGCGGTAAAGGCGGGCAGCGGCCGGTGGGGAGCGGCCGGTGGGGGAAAAGACGCGTGACCGGTGCGCCGTGTGTAGTGATGTTCGTGTGTAGTGATGTTCGTGCATAGTGATACTCGTATACAATGATGATCGTATGTAGTGATACTCCCTGGAGGGACGCAGCGCAGCACAGCGCAGCGCCCCGCCCCGCCTGAACAGGGGAAGCACACGGGGAAGCCAACGGGGAAGCCAACGGGGAAGCCAACGGGGGAAGCACAGGGAAGCGAGCCGGGAACTACACGGGGAAGCACGGGAAACACTGCATTGCACACACAGTGCAGTGCAGCGCGCTGCACAGCCCCCAGGGAAGCACACAGCAGCGCTGCCCACTGCCCACTGCCCACTGCTCACTGCCCACTGCGCACCGCTCTGCCCAGGGGACAGCAGAGGCCAAATACACAGGACAGGGGGAGCCCCCTGCGCTGTCGGCGCCCGCAATACAATACCGCTCTGCATACACATACATTATATATACAACAAGCACACGGGGATGTGTATATGTATCACAAGGGCGTTTATACGCAGCCGTTAGACTATATACACTAGCACACCAATTCTTTATACGGATCTGTATACACACACACGCGTATATTAAACACAAGTGCATATTTATTTGCACACGGGCTTGATACAAGAGAGTCGATACAAGAGAGTCGATACAAGAGTCGATACAAGAGTCGATACGTAGAGAATCAACACACACACACACACACACACACATGTCGCTGAACAAAAGCAACATACGGGAGTACAAACTGGTCGTCGTTGGTGGCGGTGGAGTGGGTAAATCCGCGCTGACCATCCAGCTGATCCACGCGCACTTCGTGGACGAGTACGACCCCACGATCGAGGACTCGTACCGCAAACAGGCCGTGATCGACGAGAAAGTGACGATCCTGGACATCCTGGACACCGCTGGGCAGGAGGAGTACTCCGCCATGCGCGAGCAGTACATGCGCACCGGCGAGGGGTTCCTCCTCGTCTACTCCGTGACGAGCCGCACCTCCTTCGACGAGCTCATGACGTACTACCAGCAGATCCAGCGCGTGAAGGACGCGGACTACATCCCAGTGGTCGTCGTGGGAAACAAGAGCGATCTCGAGGACGAGAGACAGGTGTCGTACGAGGACGGCGCGTACCTCGCAAAGCAGATGAACGCCCCGTTCCTCGAGACGTCGGCGAAGCAGGCAATCCACGTGGAGGACGCGTTCTACACGCTCGTGAGGCTCGTGCGGGACAACGGCGGCGCGTACAACAAGAACCTGGAGAGCTCCTTCTCCAACCAGACGGCGGACAGCGGTGCCGCTGGTGCCGGCGTAGCGGGCGCCACCGGACCAGCGGGCGAGGGTGCTCTGGGCAATGGCGCTCTGGGCAATGGCGCTCTGGGCGCTGCCACAGGAGACGCCGCAGGGATGGCGGACGGCACGGGCGCCGTGCCCGTTGGGGAAATAGCCGCCGCGGGCACTAGTGCCGCCGCGGGCGGCGTCTACGGGAACATCCCGCAGGCGACCATATCCTCCTCCTCGATATCCTCTCCGCAGGACACGCACGGCAGCGGGGTCCCAGCGGGCGCAGCGGGCGCAGCCGCCGAGGCCAGCAGGCCGGCCGTCGATGGCCAGGCCCAGGGGCAGGCTCAGGCCCAGAACGCTGGAACCCAGGCCCAGGCCCAGGCCCAGGGAGAAACCACACAGCGCGCCAAGAAACAGCGCGCCCAGCAGAGCAAGGCGAAGGAGAGCGCGCCTGCAGCGGCAGCGGCCGGCGACAAGGGCTCGGCGGCTAAGAGCGGCGGTGAGAGCGGTGGCTGTTGTGTTATATGCTAGGCGCGCGGTGCTTGCACCCCGCGCACCCTGCGCACCCTGCGCACCCCCGCCCCACAATCCATCATTAATAACCATATCCTAACATATCCATCATAATTGTAATATCTTCGAGTTGTGCACTGCAATATGCGTATTGCACATGTGCACGCTATATAGTTGTAAATACCAACACTGAACCAATGAGGCGTCGATGCAGGCTGGGCGGCTATAGATCGCGTCGATGCAGGCTGGGCGGCTATAGATCGCGTCGATGCAGGCTGGGCGGCTATAGATCGCGCTGCACACATGCGTTGGTATGTGTCGTAGAGCAATTCTTGGTTGAGGGGTGTATCCTGGCAAATGTTCTTAATGTATAGGGACGGGTTGTTCATACAGTATAGAGACGGGTTGTTCATACTGTAGAGACGGGTTGTTCATACTGTATAGGGGCGGGTTGTTGTTGATGCCGTGGTCACGTTAAGAGCAAGCTCTGCATGTATATAGTTCCCCGGTTTTCAACAAGGTATGAGCCATGACCATGACATTAATACTAACACTATTCAAAACGTTACATCGGCAAGATAATGGACAGTCACGGGCCTCCCTTTACATTATGGCTGCAGTGTCCAATGAGTACCAGACCGGTTTAACAATATATAAGCAAGTCACTGTATTAATGACGTGTTAGGGGTGTGTTCCTAAATACATGATATGTTACATGGCCCTCCCTTAAAGAAGTGTGCGGTTTGTATCGGCACGGGGAACATGCCATCTCTCGGCTGTGTAAAGTTAGTTGTGCCATTCCACGGCGTCACAGTGGTGTTGATTACTACATTCCACGGCGTCACAATGGTGTTGATTACTACATTCCACGGCGTCACAATGGTGTTGATTGCCACATTCTCTGGTGTATCTCCAGATTTGTCTTGACGCGGTTGTAATGTTGAAAGTACGTGCAAGTTCGAACAGGTGTTAGCCGCCCACACTCCTTGATCAGCCGCATTGGTGAAATTCATCGCTTAATAAACGTCGCCCAAGTTTGAACTACCAACAGAGTAGCTTTTATTTGGGTATATAAAATCTGAGACAACACTTCCTCTGGTACCAGCACAATTGACGGTCTGGTTTCCCGGAATGCCAAGAACACTCTAGCGGTTACATAGTGCCCCTTCTCTACGTTTATTCCCAGTTTGAAAGTTTTGCAATACTCACTCCACTCAATTGACCCTTTTATACGTAGAGTTGCCAAAACATCGATATATGGAAATATTCTACCTGTGCCGTTTTAGATAATTCCGGGGCATTCCAGATATACAACATTGAAAGTGATAATTTGCCCAAGAGTAAATGTGAACGTGGGGGCTCGCCAATTTACTAGAAAATTACTCTAGTCACTGGATGCAACACCTCGTGACAATGTAACATGCAGACACCAACCTCTTGAAGATTACAAAGTAAGACAACACATGTGCAGTGCCATAACACCAATGCTCAATGCGCCACCCTCCGATCCAGACGGGGGCAAGTCTACCTACTGTGTACGACTGTAAATCCTGCAGAGGGAGATACACATCACCCTACAGATAGAACCGCATCACCCTACAGATAGAACCACATCACCCTACAGATAGAACCGCATCACCCTACAGATAGAACCGCATCACCCTACAGATAGAACCGCATCACCTCATCAAACAAGTAAGTATAAACGCATATTTGTTGAAAGCACACTACACTCATAAATATATATTGTACAGGCCCCCCCCGCGCGATGATGCCCCGCCGCATTAGGCGATATCGATGTTAACTACTGCGCGATCATTTTTGGCAGAGTTCGAGCAGGCGCGTGGGCGTTGGGATTTTGGAGCATGTATTTATAGATAGATTAGATATGCACGAGTGCACAGACGGGAAAGTGCCCACAAGGCTGAATTTGGTATTGCATCGATCGATTAAGCAATACACTGTTGTTCTCCTGATACCATATTTAGAACCATTCGATACGTCGATACGTCGATATTTTCAATATTCTCAATATTTTTTTTTTTTGACTATTTAGTCGTTTGAGTGACAGAAGAAAGCACTTATATCAATACACAGGAGTATTGGCCATACCTACACGCATTTGCACTATCTAAACAAAGACTGTTGCACAGGAACCACAAGCCTAAATAAAATAAAAAAAACACAGCCGTATTATCGCATTTGCAGTAACAACCACACTACACTCTCGCCCACCCCAGATCGGATATACAATGTCTCTCTGCCCCGCCAGACTGCTTCCCCGCAGTTTCACCGATGATCTCAAGAACACCGGGAAGTCCTTCAAGAACTGGGACTCGTGCATGAACGACAAGGCCTGCAAGATCATCGCTATTGTCGGTATCTGTCTCGCCTGTCTCCTCGGCCTCTGGCTCGTCGGTGCGATCCTCACATGCATAAGACAAGGTGTCACTGGTATCTGCGAGTTCTGCTGCTGGTGTGGTCGCTGTTGCGGCCAATCCAGCGAGCGCCAGAACGCAGCGAC
>JAKTPZ010000257.1:60735-78822 GCA_030579215.1 Maudiozyma pseudohumilis
CACTGGCCTGCATAGATGTCATTTCTAGACTTGGAGAACCAACGAGGCAGCAATGCCCCCTCTACTGGCAGCAATAACAGCACGCCCGGCGCGCTCATCGCGGAGTTTGCCGTGCAGGTGAAGCGTCTGGAGCGGGAATGCCGGCGCCTCAGCGGCGACAACAGCAGTAGCAAAGCACCCAACACCACTCTCATGGAGACTGTGAAAGCGCACTTGATACCGCAGTGCCACACATCCCGTGATGAGATCGCTCGGCTGCGCCTGATGCCGGAGAGCCGGCTGGCCAGCGACTTCAGGACGATAAGTGCCAAACTTGAGACGCTGGAATTGCAGTTCAAGGATATACAGAGAAGTGCGGCGCAACACGTGGATGCGGACCGTGCAGCCACATCGGCCACCGACCACTCGGCGAACTATGTGTCGATACGTGTGAACGAGTCGACGCCACTACTACAAGAACAAACGCAAGCGCAAGTACAAGCGCAATTACAAGCACAGGCACAAGCGCAAACGCAGCAGCAACTCCCCGCTGCCCTTGACCAGGAAGAGCTGGACTTCCACACCATAATCGAGCAGGACCGCGAGGCGCAGATCTCGCGGATCCACGGTGCTGTAAGCGAGGTCAACGCGATCTTCCACCAGTTGGGCTCGCTCATCCAGGAGCAAGGCGTGCAGGTTGAGACTGTGGACGACAACATCCAGCAGTTTGCGGACAACACGCAGCGCGCGAACGAGCAGCTCAAGAAGGCGGACGAGAACCAGCGCAAGCGCAACAAGTGCGGTGTGCTCACGCTGGTGATTGTGAGCGTGGTGTTCTTGACGATTATACTGATTGTTGTGAGTTAGGGACGCGGCAAGCGATGGACATTGATATATATATAAATAGGATGTAATGTAACGGGCAATATTCAAGAGTAGCGGGGTGGCCGTGGAAAGAGTGGTGAGGTAGAAAGAGTAGCGAGGTAGAAAGAGTAGCGGGGTAGCCGTGGAAAGAGTAGAGGTCACCGGAATTCAAACCACGAACTAACCATAAATAGAACACGAACTAACCATAAATAGACTAGAGGTTACCGGAATTCCAACATGACAAGCCACCACCCGACTATACGTCATTCCAACATGACAAGCCACCACCCGACTATACGTCGTTCCAACCGGACAAGCCAACACCCGACTATACGTCATTGCAACCAGGCGCAGTCACAACCAGGCGCAAGCTAGACACTGTCATAGCGGAGAGAGAGGGAGAGGGGGAGGGAGGGAGGAAAAGACGCAACACCCATCCCACACCCACGCACAACACCGGAATAACCCGGCAGACAGGAAACCGGGCATCGCGTCTCGAAAAACCGGCCTTCTTTATCCGAGACGGGCAGTAAAGCGCCGAGGGCAGTAAAGCGCGGAGGGCAGTGCACCAGGCAGAGCACCAGGCAGTGCACCAGGCATACAACCGGACACCCACAGAACACCCGCGCAACCCTCCCAACATGCATAAACACATCCACGTCACTCCCGAAATGTGGCTGAACTCAGTCCAGCCGACACTACTTCCGTGGTAGGAAGATAACCCGGTGTGCATTGACCGCGGCGGCTATACCAAACGCATATACGCATATGCCTATATACAATATTCTCGTATACGCATATGCCTATATAGAATATTCGCCTATACGCATATAGAATATTCACGCATACGCATATACAATATTCGCGTATACGCACATACGCATACACTACTGCCGTTACACACACACACACACACACACCGCGCCTCGTGGCTCGCTGCGCTCTCCCCTCGCCCGGCACACGTGCCACCTCACAGCGACACCACCAATGGCGTGATAATCACCCAGAGTCAGCACTCGGACCGCCACACCCATTGACAGGTGACACAGTTGAGTGTTGAGAGTATGCACAGTATTGAGGGCATCGAGAGTATGCACAGTATTGAGGGCATCGAGAGTATGCACAGTATTGAGGGCATCGAGGGCATCGAGTATTGACGCCACCGCCAGTTGCACAAGAACAAACGCCGCACGGCCCTGCACAACAATACACGTGCGGCGTGCCTCCCAGAACTGTGGCGCCACAAGCGATCGCCCTGAACCTCTTTTGCCTCGGCTCTTTTGCCTCGGCTCATTTGCCTCGGCTCATTTGCCTCGGCTCTTTTGCCTCGGCTCTTTTGCCTCGGATCATTTGTGTCTGGGCGGCTCAGCCCGGCCCATCTGTCCCTGGGCATCCCAGAGACATCGCCCTATACGGCCCGGGCCGCTGAGGACTGAGGAAAACACCGCAACTGGCAACCGGCCGCTATTATCCAGTGCGAGTGCCACTGCCACTGGCACCCGCACAAGCGGTTGCAGCCGCACATCCCTCTCTGCCACAGACAGACCCGCGCGAGAATAAGAACGAGCGACCCACCACCCACCACCACACCACCACCCACGGCACAGGCGCAGACCCTCTGCCACGAAAAAGAAAGGTGAAGAAGCACGCCCTGCCGTACGACCCCGTCTGTGCACACCCACTGAAAAAACGGCGCGAAACCACGCTGCACCTCTGCGCACGCGGCAAGGACACGGCAAGGACACGGCTCCACACAGACACACCCGCACGCCCTGCACATCACTGTGCACGACCATTCGTTCGCTGAGAATTTGACGTGGGCCCCAATATGAGGGCGCGAGCGGCCCACACGGCCTGCGTCTGTTTCTGCGCGCCGCCCGCCCAACAAAAAGAAAAGAAGGGCGCGCTCGCCCGCGATCGCACAGGAACCGCAGAGCAGGGCGCGGGCGTGCGGGCGTGTGTGCGGGAGAGCGGGAGAGCAGGGCGTGCGGGAGAGCAGGGCGTACGGGCACTGCGCCCTCCCAGAGGACCCTTTTTCGAGCAGGGTTGTGGGTGTTGCACAGACAACGCCGCAGTGCAGTGCAGAATACAGCGCTGTGTTCTCGTTTCTTTTGGTCGTTGTGCTCTCGCCCTCGCGCCCTCTTGCCCTCTTGCCCACACAGTGCTGCTCACCCTCTCTGCCCTCTCTGCCCTCTCCCCCAGACAGAGCCGTGCGGTGCCCGCCCCTCTCTGGCCGCACGCGCCGATCTGGCCGCTCAGCAGGGTTACCGTCGCTGCGAGCCTCGCTGTGTTGTTCCGCTCAGGTACTGTGGTAAATCAAGGCATCACTGCTAAATGGAGGGTGAGGTCGCAAATTTTTCTTGTGGGCTGTGCAGGGGCAAGAACTAGAGTAGAGGGCAGAGGGCAGAGGGCATCTGCTCTTGCACACGCCACGAGTTTCACCGAGGTGGTTGCCTGGCTATAGTTTCACCGGAGACCCGCTTGTCCTGATGCTCTTGCTCTTGCTGATGTTCTTGCTCTTGCTCTTGCTGATGCTCCTGCTCTTGGTGATGCACCTCTGCGTCTGCATTTGTCTGTAGAAAATTTTGCTATCGTCTGGCTGGACTCGCTGTGTATTTATTGATAAGATAGGGCGGTAGCGTGGGTGATTGGTTTTTGCACTGGACGAGTCTTTTGAAAACAGGAGACGCCATATATTATATTAACGCTGTGGTGCTGATACTACAAGTGCTATACCAGATATTGCAAGTGCGCTATTCAAGATATTACAAGTGTGCTATACCAGATATTACAAGAGCATATACAAGATATTGCAACGTTGTCAAGGTTCGTATGGGTCTGTTATTGATATAGCACAGGCATCCATATTGTAAATACACCATTGCATCTATACCATTACACGGATATACTTCATTCGAGGATACCACAGGGATATTCTTTACGCATAGATATTCTTTACACACGGATATTCTTCACACGGATATTCTTCACACGGATATTCTTCACACAGAGATATTCTTCACACAGGATATTCTTCACACACACATCTCGCTCGATACATCTCGCTTCGCTCGATATATCTCGCTTCGCTCGACACATGCCCGGAATACCCAACCTGTACGAGGTTCTCTCTGAACTCAACGAGGCGACAGACTACACATCGGACGTCTGCACCGCGTCCAACAGCTCCCGCAGCTCGAGGTCGCACTCCCGCAGCTCGCTCTCCCGCTCGCCCTACACACTGCGCGAGTTCTACATATACCTGAAGCAGAGCCACTGCGAGGAGAACCTCGAGTTCTTCAACAAGACGAGGCGGTTCCTGCTAACACAGGAGGACACGCTTGCTTGCACGGGGATTAATACCCCCGCCACCGCCACCCTGCCCAGGGACCTGCACTACTGGGACACACAGGTGTACGACCGCTTCATCGTGGTGGACGCCGCTGCGCAGTGCAACCTGCCGCAGTACATCCGCGACACCTTCGACCAGTGCCACGCGCAGGGCGTGCGCCCCTCGCAGGCGGACATCGTCGACGCCATCGAGATCGTCATGGGCATGCTCTTCGACGCGTACTCCCGCTACCTCAACCACATCCAGACGAACGACCACTACAGCATCGGCTCCGACGCCTCGGCGACGTCGCGCGAGGCCGGCGGCGACACGGAGACGGAGCTCGCCAGCGACGAGCAGATGTCCGTGTCCCAGTACGGCCTCGACATGGAGAAGCTGAACCGCGACATCGCCCAGATGACGCTGACACGCTCGTCCATCAGCACAACAACGCTGGGCCAGGAAGAGATGGGTGTGGGTGTGCATGGGCACTCGCACTCCTTGCAGCAGCAGAAACCACGCACGTGTCCAACACCGCACGCCAGCACAGTTGCGACGCCGACTCCACTCCACAAGGCCAAGACGAAGGCCAACTTCATAACGAAGGGCCGCTTGTTCCTGCACCGCTTGCAGAAGCACCGCAGTCCCAGCCCAAAGGGGCACGCCCAGGGCAATGGAAAGAGCCAGGGCACGGGAAAGAGCCAGGGCACGGGAAAGAGCCAGGGCAAGACAAAGACAAAGACCCAGGGCAACGACACTGCCCAGCAGCGCAACAGCACGGCCACAATCAGCGCCGCTGCAACCATCACAACAGCATAAACAAGTGAACATTGAACCAGCAAGCGGACATCTCATTGTCCCAGAAGCGGACATCTCATTGTCCCAGAAGCGTACATCTCATTGTCCCTCTTACAAGTGGACACCCAACCGCTACACAAGCACACCTCATAGACAAGCCGCCTTATAGACCCACGGCATACATAGCATAGCGCCAGCGCCATATACATACACACATACATAAAGAATAGCATAGCTGCGCGCAACAATTACAACACCCACACGGCAACCCACAGCGGTTGCACAAGCACGGCAACCCACAGCGAGAGAGCGGCGATAGAGCACTGCACGGCAACCCACAGCGAGCAGTGCACACACCACCCACACGGCATCCCACAGCGAGGGTGAGTCACCCACACATCACTCCGCACGACGCAACGCCGCCACCGGCCGCCGCCGCCGCCGGCCGCCACCGCTGAAAAATTCCAGCCGGCCCGAACAGCGCGCCGGTGAGTAATCGGCGGCCCGCTGCGCGGTGCAGCGGTGCAGCTGTGCTTTAGGGTCTCTCACATCCCGCACGGCCGGTTCTCCAATGCCGCCGCCGCTGTATATAAGGGGTCGTTGTGCCGCGTTTCTCTCGATCTGCAGCTGTGGGGATATTCTGTTTCTACTCGTTTCTCCCTTCCCCTTTCATATTCCACACCTCGACTATATATAAAAGCTCGCTTCCACCCCCCTCAACTATATAAAAAGCTTGCTTCCCCCTCGCAATGGTGAAAAGATCCCTTGTTGCTCTGGCTGAGCAGACCAGTCGCGTTTCCAAGATGTCTTACAAGAATATGCTAAAAGACCCATCGGTCAAGTACAGACCGTTCCCCGCCCCCAAGCTGGCCAACAGACAATGGCCCAACAACACCATTACCAAGGCGCCCCGCTGGCTGTCCACGGATCTGCGTGACGGTAACCAGTCCCTGCCGGACCCCATGACCGTTGAGCAGAAGAAGGAGTACTTCCACAAGCTCGTCGACATCGGGTTCAAGGAGATCGAGGTCGCGTTCCCCTCCGCCTCGCAGACCGACTTCGACTTCACGCGGTACGCCGTCGAGAACTGTCCCGAGGACGTCACCATCCAGGCCCTTGTGCAGTCGCGCGAGCACCTGATCAAGCGCACAGTGGAGTCCCTGCACGGCGCCAAGCGCGCCACCGTGCACACGTACCTCGCCACAAGCGACATGTTCCGCGAGATCGTCTTCAACATGTCCCAGGAGGAGGCCATCGCCAAGGCCGTCGAGGCCACCAAGCTCGTCAGGAAACTCACCAAGGACGACCCGAACGAGCAGGCGACCCGCTGGTCCTACGAGTTCTCCCCGGAGTGTTTCAGCGACACGCCCTCGGAGTTCGCAGTGCAGATCTGCGAGGCCGTCAAGGCCGCGTGGGAACCCACCGTCGAGAACCCTATCGTCTTCAACCTGCCCGCCACCGTCGAGCAGTCAACGCCTAACGTATACGCCGATCTGATCGAGTACTTCTCCACGCATATCTCCGAGCGTGAGAAGGTCTGCATCTCCACTCACTGCCACAACGACAGAGGCTGCGCCGTCGCCGCCACCGAGCTGGGCATCCTCGCCGGCGCCGACCGTGTCGAGGGCTGTGTCTTCGGTAACGGTGAGCGTACCGGTAACGTCGACCTGGTCACCGTCGCCTTGAACATGTACACCCAGGGTGTCTCCCCAAACCTGGACTTCAGCGACATCACCTCCATCGTCGAGGTCTCCGAGCGTTGCAACAAGATCCCAGTCTCCCCACGTGCCCCATACGGCGGTGACCTCGTCGTGTGCGCCTTCTCCGGTTCCCACCAGGACGCCATCAAGAAGGGCTTCGCACTGCAGGAGAAGAAGCGCAAATCGGGTGACCACATGTGGAGAATCCCATACTTGCCTCTGGACCCTAAGGACATCGGCAGAGACTACGAGGCTGTCATCAGAGTCAACTCGCAGTCCGGTAAGGGTGGTGCCGCCTGGATCATCCTGAGAGCACTGGGTCTGGACGTCCCACGTAACATGCAGATCGACTTCTCAGCCGCCGTCCAGAACAGGGCCGACTCCCTGGGCAGAGAGCTGCGCGCCGACGAGATCTCGCAGCTGTTCAAGGAGGTCTACAACTACAACAACGAGGCCAGCAGATACATATCCCTGCTGAACTACAACGTCGAGCGTAAGGACAACGAGCGCAGAGTCCTGACAGGTCAGGTCGAGGTCAACGACACAGTCGCCGCCATCTCCGGTGTCGGTAACGGTCCAGTCTCCTCCATCATCGACGCCTTGTCCAACATGTGCGGCGTGAAGCTCGCCGTCGAGCACTACTCCGAGCACGCTATCGGTACCGGTACAGACACCAAGGCCGCCTCGTTCGTCCAGCTGCGCTACTTGCGCGAGGAGGACAACGCCACGGCGTTCAAGTGGGGTGTAGGCTTGGCCGAGGATGTCGGTGATTCCTCCGTCCAGGCTATCTTGGCCGCCCTCAACAACATCATTGAGTCCGGCGAGATCGCCGTTCCAAACGTTGCGAAGAAGGCTAAGGCCTCAGCATAGTGCATAAAACGCATTCACATATATATATATTTATATCTACAAACTTAATTTATATAGTTTCAATCTTAAAATTACATACAATAAATTCTACTTCTTTTCTATACAATAAATTGTACTTCTTTTCTATTCAATAAATTGTACTTCTTTTCTATTCAATAAATTCTACTTCTTTTCTATTCAATAAATTCTACTTCTTTTCTATTCAATAAATTCTACTTCTTTTCTATACAATAAATTCTACTTCTTTTCTATACAATAAATTCTACTTCTTTTCTATTCAATAAATTCTACTTCTTTTCTATTCAATAAATTCTACTTCTTTTCTATACAATAAATTCTACTTCTTTTCTATTCAATAAATTCTACTTCTTTTCTATTCAATAAATTCTACTTCTTTTCTATTCAATGGTTTTGGATATTTATTTTATTGTCTTGCTGTATAGCATCGACGCAGGAATGGGACACGGAAGCGGAGGGCGCTTGGGCGCTCGGCCCTGGGCGCTGGGCGGAAAATAAAATAGCGACCGACCGCTTGTCAAGAGTGCAACAGGTTAACCACCGCTCCGCAACACTCGAAATAGCAGGATATTTCACACCTGAAAGCCCGTAAACTCACAAAAGTCTGTACAACCTGCATACCTCTGGACTCTTACTGATAGATCGCTGAAAGTGACACACGTTTTGCAATACTACACTACCCAATACATTAAAATCTCCTCCCGGCAAAGATGAATATCTACCTCGCCGAACAGCCGGAGAGGCGGATCGCTATCACCTCGAAGCAGTACGCATTGATCATTAAAGCTGTTGCGAATGACACAGGCGGCGCTGGTTTGGGGTCTGGGTCCTATACCAAACCCGCCTGCGCAATAGAGCTCGTTCCAAAGGACTCTCTGGCTAACCAAGGATTCAACCGTCTCACGGGGCACGAGATCAGCGGGTTTATTGGTCTCATCGAGATCAACAGACTGATTTTCATTGCCACGATATCAGGTGCTAACAAGGTCGCCGCTCCGATCCCAGGTGAAACAGTCAACAAGATCTCTTCGGTGGACTTTTTCTGCCTCAACGACGCAACATGGGACTACTTTGATATCGACTCCAATGGCTACCCAGTGCTTCCGGACAGAGACGCAAGCGATGTACAGGCAACGTTACCTCGACACCCATGCAGTGAGCTGAAGAAGCTGCTGTCTAATGGCTCTTTCTTCTACAGTTCAGACTTCGACTTGACGTCGACGTTGCAGAATAGGGGATTTGGCGCGCATTCGCTCAGCGCCGACAACTTCGAGCAGGAGTACATGTGGAACTCATTCATGATGGAAGAGATTATCACATACAAGGACAGATTGGACACTGAGGCCAAACAGGTACTTGATGACGAGGGGTTCCTCACTACAGTGATCCGTGGGTTCGCAGAGACGTTCATTACGCAGGTCAAGAACGTGAAGGTTGCAATGACCGTTGTCTCAAAGCAAAGCTGGAAGAGAGCAGGAACAAGATTCAATGCACGTGGTGTCGATGACGAAGCGAATGTAGCCAACTTTGTCGAGACTGAGTACATCCTTTACTGCAACAGTTACTGTTACGCATTCACAGAGATTAGGGGTAGTATTCCGGTGTTCTGGGAGCAGGACACTTCTCTGCTGAACCCAAAGGTACAGATTACAAGATCTATGGAGGCAACACAGCCCATCTTTGACAAGCATTTTAAGAAACTGATTGAGGTGTACGGGCCCGTGCATGTTGTCAACTTACTTTCCACAAAGACATCTGAGATTGGCCTCTCAAGGAGGTACTACGACCATATTAAGCAGTCCAAAAAACTTAAATTGGGATCTGACATTCTGTACACAGCTTTCGATTTCCACAAGGAGACGGCCCAGGAGGGGTTTTCAGCTGTGTCTAAAGTGATTCCTTTAATTTTGGACTCGCTGCTTGTATCAGGCTATTTCGCGTATGACGTCAAGGCCAAGAAAGTCATCTCTGAGCAACACGGTGTGTTCAGGACAAACTGTTTGGACTGTCTCGACAGAACCAACCTTGTTCAACAGATTATCTCGTACGCTGCCTTAAAGACTTTCCTCGAAGACTTCCATTTCATCGATAAGTCTGATTATGTTGATGAAAGTGATTTTGTGATAAAGCACAACTCGCTGTGGGCTGATCATGGTGACATGGTCTCTCAAATATACACTGGTACAAATGCTTTGAAATCATCCTTCTCCAGAAAGGGTAAGATGTCCTTTGCTGGTGCGTTGTCAGATGCTACAAAATCTGTGAGCAGAATGTACATCAACAATTTCATGGATAAGGATAAGCAACAAAATATTGACATGCTGTTAGGAAGACTTCCTAATCAGCAAGCTGTGCAACTATATGACCCCATCAACGAATATGTTACATCTGAGTTAGATAAACTAAAGGACAAATATACTTCCAGATCCACCATTAACATTCTTCTCGGAACATATAATGTCAATGGTGCCACTAGAAAAACAGACCTATCGAAGTGGTTATTCCCTATTGGTGATAAGTTTAAACCAGACATTGTGGTCTTGGGTCTGCAAGAAGTTATTGAATTAACCGCTGGCTCTATTTTAAACGCCGATTACTCTAAGGGATCCTTCTGGGAGAATATGGTTGGCGACTGTCTCAACCAGTTCAACGAAAAATATCTACTTCTACGTGTCGAGCAAATGTCTTCATTGCTAATTTTATTCTTCGTCAAATCCGATAAGGCGAAACATATCAAGCGTGTCGAGGGTGCAACTAAAAAGACAGGATTCGGTGGTATGACAGGTAATAAGGGTGGTGTCGCAATCAGATTTGATTACGACTCGACGTCTTTCTGTTTTGTTAACAACCATTTATCTGCAGGAGTTATGAATGTTGAGGATCGTCGTAGCGATTATGATAGTATATCTAATGGTATCAACTTCACAAGGTCGAAAACTATCCCACAACATGACAGTATATTTTGGCTGGGTGACACCAATTACAGAATCAACCTGACAAATGAGCAGGTAAGAAAGGAACTGGACAACAGAGATGCTGGATACATTGACAGGCTTCTCAAGAATGATCAACTGACACTTGAGATGAAGGCAGGTAGCGTCTTTAGAGACTTCAAGGAGCCATCATTAAAGTTCCGTCCGACATACAAATATGATAATGGAACCGACAACTATGACACTTCAGAGAAGGCTAGAACTCCTTCCTGGACCGATAGAATCTTGTACAAGGGTAACTTGTTGCAGCCATTGGCATATTCGGATGCTCCTCTATTATTGAGTGATCACAAACCTGTATTTGCTGCTTACCGTGCAGGCGTGCTGACGGTTGACGAAGCTCAAAAAATCTCTTTGACGAAACAGCTATACACAACTTATAAACAACAGCACCCCAACGAGGCCAGTACTCTCAACGCCCAGCTGATTAACCTGGGTCTTGATGATGGTGAGCTCTCAAATAGAGTGATTCCATCAGCTGTGCCGAGTGATGTAAGTTTGATGGATATGGTAATGAAGCCTGCAATGAGTCAGACCTCATCAGCCAGTTCTTCTGGTGTATCATCCCCAACTGGTTCCCTTTCGAGATCTAATTCTCAGATATCTACACCATTAGAACCTAAAAGAACTGCGTCAGGTCCAATTAATGCTAGCATGCCATCACTTGCTCAAAGAATGGGTAACACAACAACTTTAAAACCTCTGCTACGTCCTCCTCCACCACCTGCATATGCGAAACCTCCTCTTCCAAAGAGGGCATCTGAAACAAGCGAACTAAGCGCTAACCAAGCCGCGCAGCCTCAACCAGCAGTCGCACCAGCGGTTGCACCAGTTACTCCCGCGGTTCCAGCTCCAGTTGTCCAAAGTGCAGTGTCCCCTCCACCTGGTTTCAGTGGCACAATTCTAACACCAAAGAATTCTAGTGCATCTCCGGTATCAAGTACAAGTGTCAAAGATTCAACACCTTCAACAGATGTGCCGACACCTAAGGAAGCAGTCGCCTCAGAGAAGGTTTCGCCATCGGTACCAAAGCAAACTCAGGAACAAGTGCCAGCTTCAACTCCACAAAGCGTAAAGTCAATGAGCGCTTGGGAACCACTGACGCCAAAATGAGGCGTGATAAAAATGATAAATGTAGAATAAATGCTGTTAGTTCCGATTTGTTTATATATATATATATATTTATTTATATATAGGTACGTGATATAATGAATAATAAAGTCCTACGATGTAATGTACTGTGTAATATTTATTTTTTTGGTTCACCTTCTTTGATTTTCTCCTCCAGCTCTCCCTTGAGTTCTTCTATTTGCTTATTAACCTCTTTAATACCATCGTCTATTCTTTTAATCTCCTCCAGTTCCAATTGTTTCGAAAAAGGACATAGGTCAGTCTTGTTAGACGGTAAGAGGTTCCCAGGTTTTGTCATCAATGTCTGGAAGAAGCGCTCATTTGGTTCGTTAAAGACAATTTCATCATAAAATATAGATTTAATTTCCTCTTGACTTGGTTGTGTCATATCATATGGGTGAAGCCTTAGTCTGTGGTAGAAATTCAACACTTTCTCGTTGGCTTCATCTACGAAGTGCACCTTGATGCCGATGTCGAACTCACCCCACCCGGTTTCTGTTAGTTCAAATGGTGGTGTGCTAATTATTCTGGTTGAATTTGGATATGTGTCATGTAATTTGAAAACTACTTGCTTGATGTAGTACGACACATCTTCATTCTCCAGACCCCTCAGGAAGATTGTCCAGACATGTGTGTGTTCAACAGGAGCGTTAGGTGGCCGCACCTCGCCCATCTTCTTCGCTGTGTTTCCATATATTATGGGTCTGCTGACAGATATTGTCTTTATTCTCTTGTTTGGTGGAGGTGGTGCCATTGATTTGGAGGGGTGGTTGGACCTTTTGCTTTGTTTTCATGCATCTCTATAGTTTATGAAGTAGTTCATTTTTGTTGTAGTTGGCGAGCCTCCAGCTTATTTATTTTTCAGGCGAGGCGGCAATCACCAACTTGTGGGTAAACACGTAAAAGAGCATGTGTTGATACATACTACAAAGTTACAATTCTTGACAACACCAAACAACCTAAAGTCCATTTTAAATTAGTAATGGTAGTTAAGAATATTTATATTGCCAGACATGGTTTTACGACCGCGTGGCTGCCAGAAGAAGAACAACCCAACAGCAGAACTGGGGCTCCACATGACCTACCGTTAACTGAACACGGCATCAGCCAATCCAGAGACTTGGCCCATTATCTGCTTTCTATTGATATGCAGCCGGATATTATCTGTTCAGCACCTGCGTATGCTTGTCTGGAAACAAGCAAGCCTGTCGCCAATCTGTTAGATATACCCGTTTTTGTTGATAGAGGATTGAGTGAATGGCACGATAAAGATTCCGCAGATATTTCTGAACCTGTGGAGTTCTCGACTTTAAACACATTGTTCCCAGGCTTGCTAAAGGATGAATGGGGTACTGGTACAGAGATTGAACCATCTCCTAGTGGAGAGACGCGGGAAGAGCTGTTCGTGAGATGTTCTGTTGTCATTGCAAAATTGGTAGCCAAGGTGGAAACTGTCTACCCAGATGTAGAAAATATATTGATAGTGACACACGCCCCTGTTAAGATAGCACTGGGATTGAACCTGTTACAACTGGATGAATGTGACTCGCCGTTAGATGAGGATGGCAATGTGCTGCAGGCAGACGTATGCTCATTAGACAAGTACCAATCTGCCAAAGTCCGGACGGATGATAATGAAGATGATGAAGACGATGATGTTGCTATAGAAAAAAATAATGTAGACGCTTATTCTACTGTTCCGTGGGTCTTGACAATGAACAACAATACAGAGTTTCTGAGGGACGGGGAAGAACGCCCCTGGGCCTTCTCAAATGTATCCGCGAACACCAACAGCACGCTTTTTGGAACTGCAGCACAAGCCGATAAACCTATTGATGATGAGACAGAAACTGTCTATATCAGTGTGGACCTATCTAATGGAAGTTATAAAGAAAAGCTCGGAATCGAGCGGAATGCCATATTCCAATACTCAGGTCTGGATGAGGAACATCCCTTTATCAGAATTGGGGACAAACTGTACGAAGGAAGCTGGGGTAAATTGCTAGGTACAGAGCTTGCATTTCCAGATGCTGCCACAGTTCACAAGAGGAATGATAACGGTGAGGAGACAGTGGTAGAGGAGGTTGTCAAGGACACAAAGGATGACAGCGCTGATCCAGATGCTGATACAAACATGCTCGAAGCGCCGAAGAAAACGCCCAAGAAGGAGAGCAAGCACGCTGAGAAAATATACAGAATAGTAGATAGATTGACTCTGCGTGGTCTGCAGCCTATGTAATTATAAATTGTAGCAATATTACGAAATAGTGTTCAAGACTTACACGTCGAATGGTCAGCCATGTAGTCCTGCGGTTTGTTCTGTGTGCGGCATCGAAAATTCTAAGAAACGGGAATTATTATATAAAAGGGGAATCGCAAAGGGAGATGGCTAACAATAAAAAGACTTGTGATAAACACAACCACACGAGAAATACACAAGCACCGCAGCTAGCTCCTAACCTTTCACAATGACTGACGTAATAGATTTGATTACATCGCACTACAGTATTGTACTGGCGAGTTCGTCGCCCAGACGGTACGAGATCATGCACGACACTATGGGCTTCAAGGAAATAGAGTTGATGAAGCCCCAGTTTGAAGAGAATCTGGACAAGTCGAACTATTTGGCCAACCCCGCACAGTATGCTGTGGACACGTCCTTACACAAATCACACGATATCGTTGCGCAGCTACTAAAGCAGGCTGAGTCCAGCCCCAGAATTGTGGTGTGTGCAGACACGATTGTCATAGGACCAGACAACACCATATATGAAAAGCCCGGTACACAGGAGAAGCAGTTGAAGGATCTGTTGTACTTCTGTTACGGAACTGACGAGCCTGTGCGGGTCGTTACAGCCGTCACTCTGGTGAAGTGGAATGGTAAGCAAGCCGGTTACAGTATTGACCAATTCCACGAGACCTCGAAGGTATTCTTCGACCGCGATATCCCAGAATCAGTGGTCGAGGCGTATGTGCAGAGTAAAGACGGGTTACAAGTAGCTGGAGGATTCAAAGTCCAGGGCCTTTCGGGTGTGCTTATTAACCGGATTGAGGGTGACTACTTCAATATTGTTGGTCTGCCCTTAAACAAGACATTCAAGGCCATCTTATCCCAGGTACAATAGTAACACACCGTTACGATCGATTACCAAAGTTTACTGAAGCCAATTCAATGTACAATTCAATGTACAATTCATTATATAACTCACTGCACAATATACTATACTGTTCACTGCAGAATCCAATATTCTATTCACTGCGCAGTTCTTGGCTCTACGGCATCGCGCAGTGAAAAACTTGAACGCGCATACACGAATGTTTGTTGATTTCAGTATATATATATAAAAAAAAAAGACATAATAACAATAAAGAAGCAGCATTGGGCACTCTGACACATCTTTCATATAGCAATTATTTATAAAGAAAGGCAACCCCGCGAACTCTAGCATCCACTTTTTGCCATGAACTTCGGGAGCTTGTTCAGAGGACTGAGCAACTTGCAGTTGCCATACAGTCTCGAGGCCGAGCCGTACCACCAGACCTCTCAATGGGACCTGTACGAGGCCCGATCCAAGAAAACCGAGCACCAAGGACGTAAAGTTACTGTTTTTAAACCTCGTCCCAATGGTGCTGCTAACTCTTCGCTGGTTTGGAACTGTGTCAAGAGTGTCAAACGTATCCGTATTCCTGGGCTATGCTCTGTTCTGGACGTCATTGGCGCGGAGAACGAGTCCGCAGAGTCGCTGGACTCCATCCTAGTTGTGACGGAGTATGTTCAGCCTATCAGCACATTAAAGAAGACTCTCTCGCTCGATGCGTTGTTCTTAGGTCTCTACGATTTGTGTGAGGTCATGGGTGTTCTGGATCCGCAGTTCGTCATCGGCAATATGTCGCTGGCTAACATCTACTACAACGAGACCGGTGAGTGGAAGCTTTGGGGTCTCGAATGCTGTGCCGACCGCAAATCCGCGACCAGCGATCCGTACCCGTACGAGCAACTCGTGCGGACCAGCGGTGGTCGTGATGTGGCACCGCAAGCGGCCAATGCTGTGGGACTCAGTGCGATCATCAGTGGCGCGTTCGAGCAGTGTTATGTTGGCGGGGCTGTGCCGAAGGAGTGGGCCCGTCTCGTTAAGGAGACACTGGCGCAAGGGCGTATGAGTATTGCGCAGTTCACCAAACAATTGCATGCTACATCTCTTTGGAAGGGCCATTCATTGGTCAGTGGCCCTGGCGGCAACAGTGGAGGTGTCTACGCGGAAATGAAGGAGCTGCATATCAAGACACCCGTGGAGCGCATTGCCCTGATGGCGCAGCTATACCATGCAATGCCTTCGAGTGATCCCTCCAGCAATGGCGGTTTCACCCCTGGGTTCATGGAGCGGCTCGTTGCTGTGCAGCTGTGCGAGTGCATCATGTACATGCTGGGCGCCGATATTGTGCGCTACCAGGAAACAGTCACCAGTGAGCTTGCGCAATTGCTTGTCCTTGTGACCACCGCACAGTACGCAGCTGCAGCCATCACTGACCAAGTGCGCGAGGTGATATACCGTGTGTGGCAGCTTGCTGACAGACGTGTGCGCTACTTACTGCTGCTCTTCCTCCCACGTCTGATGTCGCTGCCGGGCCATGCTGGTCTTGCCTTCAGTGACAAGATCTTCCCTGCATTTCTCCAAGGCATGGCAGACAGCGACGTATCGTTGCGCCTGGCGACGCTGCGTGCTGTGCCATGCACGATCGCTGCCCTCACTGAGCGGCAGGTGTCCAACGAGCTGATGCGCTCTTTGGCCCGTACACAAGTCGACGGCGAGGTCGGTGTGCGCACGGCCACTGTGCAAGTGGTGGTCAAAGTCGCGCCTCGCCTGGAGACGCTGGGCGACCGCCGGGCCGCTGTCCTTGCCACTATCTTCACCAAGTCGCTGAAGGACCCTGCTCTGGAGCCGCGCCTGGTGTCGCTGCAAGGTCTGCACGAATGCCTGCCGCTGTTCAGTGCGAGCGTGGTGGCTGAGCGCATGATGAGCGTGGTGTCCCCGGGGCTGCTTGACAAGGAGAAGCGGGTGCGCAAGCAGGCGAGAAGGCTGCTGACTGAGTACTTGGCTGTCCTGGAGAGTGCCATGGACGAGTTGGATTCCGGTGAGAGCGGTGAGAGCGGTGATGCGGGTGAGCATGGTGCGTTTGACGATGCAAGAATGGCCAGTGGCCCGAGTGTGATCACGAGTGCAGAGGATGAGTCCCGGGAGCAGGACGCCCTGATCCACGAGTTCATGCGCGGTCTCAGTCTCAGCGTTCCCCCTACGCCAGAGCAGACACCCAGAGCCACGCCGCCGCCACAACCACTCCCCACGGGAGAAGGTGCGTTCCAGCCTCAAGGAAATGTGCAAGCATCAGCAAATGCAAATGCGCCAGCACCAGCACCACAACACAGACCTCAGCATACAACTACAAGACAACCCATTGCCCAACGCACCTTCACGGCGACAAAGACAACCGTTAAATCAGCCAACAGCACAAAAGCCGCCGCTGAAGAAGAGGACGACGGTGGCTGGGACGATTTCGGCGACGATTTCGGCGACAACGACAACAACGACAACAACGACGACGATGCCTGGAACGACGAGTGGTAGCCTCTTATATATAGGGATATATTTATATATGCGTATGTGCGTATAACAAACGACAATTACCCAATACGTAGCAGCCGCCCAGCATCTAAACCCATACACCCATGCGAATTTCACACCCACACACCACCAAAGTGTCACACCCACACACCACAACACATTACACCCACACACCAAAGCACCACACCCATCGGCCGAACGGCCGGCTCGGCTCTTACCCCAAAAAAAGGGGGGCGGCCGAGCGTGCAGAGGCGGAAATCTACCCCCCCAGAGCACACACACAGAACACACACCCACAGAAACACCCGCACGGCACCCCGCGCCGACCACTCCGGCCCCTCCGGCCCCCGGAACTCAGGTCAGTGCACACAGAAACACCCGCACGACTCACCCCATCGGTAACCCGTGGAGCGCCCGCATTTCCCACACACTCTATTCCCCCCCTGCGCCCCCCTCTGTGGGAAACACCGCTCGCCACACACGCGAACTCTGCCCGCCCCAGGAATGCCGCAGAATGGAAGGCTGTGGGAGTCACAGAATTTGTCCTGTGGGCACTTTCAAGGGTCCGCGCTCGAGTTCGCCGTTTGGCCGTGTTCGCTGGGGCTGCTGGGGCTGCTGGGGCTGCTGGGGCTGCTGGGGCTGCTGGGGCTGCTGGGGGAGCTCTGGCCGGGTATGTGGCGGGAGGGGCTTGCGGGAGGGTGACCGCAGGGTTTACGGGAGGGGTCCGCCAAAGAGGACTACTTTTTATGAGGGTGGGTGGCGAATATTTTCCTGGCGGT